>JAHBCN010002759.1:0-85592 GCA_019359885.1 Listronotus oregonensis
CTTTCAGCACTATCTTATAAGCGAGAAAAATTTTAAAAAATTTTTTTTATTTTACCATTTAAGTTTGACCCAAAAAAAAAAGGCACATGACCATATTTTTTTTTTTTGATGGGAAAAATTTTTTATTGTAAAAAAATTTGGGTTTTTTTTGGGGCGCTAATGACGAATCTAATTTTTTTTCGGCAACGTTTAGTTTTGAGATTATTCATAATCAAAGTTAAAACCCCCAAAATTTAATCTTATTTTTTTTTATATTCCCCCTTCTTTTTGCACACAATTTTTTTTTTTTTTTACTTTAATTAGCACGTATTTTTAAAACCCCCCCTTTTTAAAAACCATTTTTTATGTTTATTTTCCCCCTTTTTTTTTCATTGCTTTTTCACCAAACGGGGCGCCATGTTTGCTAAAAAATTTCCCCCCTAGTGTATACATGGTTGCAACCAATGAGCTAAAATCAAAAAATAAAAAAGCATTTCATTAATAAACGCAATCGAGAGCTGCGGCCAACTTTTTTTTGTTTATTATTGGCGATAGAATGGTACAAGCATAGTTTGTACTTATTTTTAAAAAATAATAACCCGGGAACCCTATCCGTCACTTTAGACACTTGGCACTGCCTTACCTTTTTAAATTTTTTTAAAAAAGGTACTTACAAAAATAAAATTTATACAGTTGTCAAAAAAACCCCCAAACAAAAAAAAATTTTTCCCCCTAAAACGCCATATTGAATGTGTCATCTGTCGAGCGGAGCTATTTTTTCCCCTAGGGGAAAAAAGGATCACCCCTCTATGTTAAAAAATGGCCCACCAGTTGCAGATGGCTTTTTTTTCCCCAGAGGGCCTTTTTTAAATTTTTTATTTTATAAAGATCTGTTTGTTATCCAAAAAAAAGGGGTCTCTTTTTCCCCCCTTTTTTGTCAAAAACCGTTTGCTATCGTCGGTTAATTTAGAGCTAGGTGTTTGGTATTTCTGGTTAAATTTTTTTTTCATTTAATTACTCTGAGGGCTCAAAGTAGTGAAGTCAGATGCATCTTTACCCTTAAAGTTGTTTGTTTTATTTTATAACCATATTTTTTTTAAAATTTTCCCAAAATAAGTTTAAAATGCGTTTGTTATAAAATCAATACGGAACTTATTTACCTTAGTTCACTTTTTAGTCCTATACTTACCTACTCTGTCCTCCTCTAAACGATAACAAACAGACCTATATTGCGGTAAAAGGGCTTTTGGGTTTTTTTGGGTTTCCCCCAAGTTACATCAGCGCCTTTAGTGGGGGGCACTTTTTGAGCAAAACTGCCATAAAGAGAGTTACTTCTCTAGAATCTATGGCAAACTGAAGGTGACGGAAGTACGCTTCTACGAAAAATCCGCTGTTGTCACGTTGTCGCGCCAGAAATTAAATCCGTCTTTTTAAAAACGGGGGACTGCCTTACCTTTTTTAAATTTTTTAAAAGTACTTACACAAAAAAAAATTTATACAATTGTCAAAAAAAATTTCCCAAAAAAAAAAAAGCATTTAGGCTAAAACGCCATATTGAATGTGTCATTTTGAGCGAAGCTAAAGGTGGCAGGTACCCCCACGAAAAATCCGCTGTTGTCACGTTGCCCCCCCTTTTTTTAATTTTGCTGTCCAAAAAGAAAATAGTTTTTTTTACATCTTTAAAATTTTTGGTGTTATACTTTATAGTAATAAATATAACAAAAAATTATTCACAGTTTAAAATACAATAGTAGAGCTTATTTTGATGAAATTTTTAAAAAAAAAATTTTAAAAATAAAATTTAATCATAATATACTATTAAAAAAAAAACCAAAAAAAGATATTTCGCCACGTTTTACGACAAAATAGTATCTGTAGAAAACCCTTTTCCCCCGGGGTTTTTGGGGGATTTTATTATTTCAGTACATAGATTCATTCATCGCTAGGCAGAACCTTAGAATGTGCGTTTATGATGCCACGCTTATGCCAAATCGATGCTTTCTCCAGTTAAACTAACAGCTCATTGGTTGCAACGCACAGACGAGTATTTTGGCAAATTAGCCGGTCATAAATGATTTTTTAAAAATTTGAACTACATAGTCCAAATTCATATTCAGCATTCCTAAGGAGCGCTGGAATAATTATCTAAAAAAAATAGGTTGATATATGTTGCAGTTTATTATTTGGCTCGACTTAAATCTTGTACTCAAACAGGGTTGTTTAAATTAATGTAGTATTCATATAAATTTGTATAAAATATATATTACTGTATTTTTTCAAACAGAAGTGTAAAACTTTTTTTTTATATGGGGATTTCGACCTTGAGTAAAAACTATTTTGCACTAAATTTTGAAACATTTATTGTTTCGGGTTCCTTGGAAAAACAACCTTTTATTAAAATGTGTTGAAAACGACTGTTTTTCTTTACTTTTTTATTTTCAAATATAGAAAAGATATGTTTCCCAGCATTTCCAAGCAAAATTTTTGCGGTTGTTTTAACAATTAAAGTTTTAGCTTTAAGAAAAACATAAATTAGGCTGCTCTTTTTTGCTTTTTGGTCGTAGTTAAATTTAAACTTTATGGCAGCAAATATAGTTTTATGCTTATACAGTGAAATTTAATACATACTATTAACAACAATTATAAAAAATGATCAGAAAAGGAGATATTTCTTTAATTTTTCTAATTATAATACCCCAACAAATTACATTAAAAATATTTAAAAAATGCCCCCCCCCCCTCCAGCTACAGTACTTATTTATTTATTTTTTAAAAAATGCAATTTTTGAATTCGAGACCCATAAAATAAAATATTTATCTGTAGGTATTAAAAACCATCTAAAAAAGTTATCGAGAGAATGCTCC
This sequence comes from Listronotus oregonensis, assembly GCA_019359885.1. NCBI lineage: Eukaryota > Metazoa > Arthropoda > Insecta > Coleoptera > Curculionidae > Listronotus > Listronotus oregonensis. The sequence continues at coordinate 2,845 of JAHBCN010002759.1, forward strand.
TAAAAAACATAAGATAAGAAAATTGTTTTAATACTTATTTGGTTCATTTCGAATTTTGCTTTTACGGTTTTTAGCTGCAAACGGCTAAAATCATCTTTTACGGTTTAACGTGTGTTTGTTTTTTAAATTTTATTTATTTAGAAAAAACAGAATTTAATATGGAGATGGTGCAATCAGGTATGAATTATTTGATCTGTAATTTTGTTATGTATATGAAATAAGTGTATGTATTTATTTAAATCTAAATATTTTGTTTTAATTTTATTTTCACCAAAATTTATATATTTTAGAGGCTGGTCAATCGAAGATTAAAATGCTTTCCCGCATGAGTATTTTTAAGATTATGCAGGAGATTCAGGATAAAAGCGTTAGCGAAAAATTAGATTATGCTGAAAACGTTCTGTTGGCTCGAAAAAATTACGGCGAAACTGAACTTTCGAGAGAGTTTCGACACAAAATGTCACAATTTATGTGCCAATTTAAGAAGAAATGGTCAGATTTATGTAGATCTTTGGAAAAATTTAATTTAAAAAATGAATCTTGGCTTCAAGGGTCTTTTGAAATACCTACCTCACGTCATTCTTCATCAGGGCGTCCAACAAAACCGTTTGATGAATCTAGTGAACGCACGAAAAGGAGAAAAACCGAAGATCTTCGAAAAAATGTTGAACTGGAAGAGTTTATGTACGCCACTGAAGTCAAATTGAGAACCACTGGACAAAGAAAAGCTGCAAAATGTTTTAAGGACATAGACAAAGATGGTCAAAATAAACCTGATATGGCAATAGCTAAAAAGCTGTCGCCTTTGGAGGCTCTTTCTATGATTGTTGAAGCAGGTAAAACAAGTAAATTACTTTTCGATTCGATTCGATCGGATTATTTATTTTTATTATTAGTTACGTGTAAATTTTATTTTTAGGGCTTTAGAAACATCAGTATGAAGTTGTTCGCTCAACTAACAAGAAGCTTTATGCTTTTTATTGCATTTTGCTTTATTCATATAAAAAAAAGATTTTATGGTTTAATATTTATTGATTATTAAAAACTTTTGGTTTTTTACAAAACTACTGTTTTATTATAATATAGATGTAAATTTATAATATTAATTGATTTTTTTTTCTTACGGCTTGTAAAGAAGATTATAATGTGGGGTAAAAAGGGGTTAAAATATTGTGAGTGGGGTGTTATTTTGTTTTTTCACAATATTATGTTCATTCGAAGTAAATTAGGTATAAAAACCCCATTAAAATTAAACAAATAGTTTTGGCCGCCTACAGCACCCAAATACTCCTCTGTGCGACGTTTGAAAGTAAAGATTGCAATTAAATGGTAAAAAGGTATAAAATAAATATAAAAACATGTTTTTAAAAGGTGTTTATAAAATATTGTGTGTCAATTTAGTGTAAAAATTAGGAATTCTGTTCAAAAAGAAGGAGGAATAGTGTAAATAAGGTTAGTTTGATTTAACTTTGATAATAAATATTTCAAAAACGAAAATTTGCCGAAATTTTTGTTTTTCAGATTCCTCATCAGCGCCTCAAAAAACCTTCGTATATCCAATTTGGTCAAAATCGAAGTGGAAGCAACTTTTGAGACAATTACCCTGATTTGAATTCTCCTCCAACTTAAAATCGAAGATTTTTTTTAAATTCATTATTAAAATATGAAAGAAAACTTTTTGCATATTATTGTATAATATGAGGAAATGTCAATACTTCAGGTACGTACTCAGGGTCCAAAAATAAACATAAAAGTCCATACAAATATGGTTCCGCAAGGCCTTCGTTTCTGATATACAGGGTGTTAAGTTTTTATTTATATTTTTTTTTTTTTTTGTTTTGCTAAACATAATTTAGAAACAATAATTTTATTCAAAATTAAAATACATATCGTTTAATTATACATTTTGTTTTTTTTTTTATTTTGCTGTAATAAAATCGTATGCGTGGTATTTTTTTCTAATCCAAATATCTCGAAAACGGTTGATCATATCGACTTTTAACAAGTATACCTTTTTGACGTGAAAATGACAAAACAGTTATTTAATTTACTTAAAAATGTAATACAGTGCCGTACCAAAAAGTTGTGATTGCTTAAAATAGTAAAAAGGCGTGTAGGTGGCGTCCCCTACAAGAAAGAACCGTAATAAGATTAGATTTAAATCCTTCATACCAAAAAACCCCCGGATACTAAATTTTATTCCAATATTTACATTTTCATAGACTTTATTTAAAAAATAGAAAAGTAAAATAAAAACTTTAACACCCTGTATTTCGGAAACGAAGGCCTTGCGGACTCATATTTGAATAGACTTGTATGTTAATTTTTGGACCCTGACTACGTACCTGAAGTATTGAGATTCCTCATGAATCACCCTGTATAATATTTACCACAAACATATTTTACTTTTTATAGTAATTAAACTGGATCTATACCATACATGGGTCATCACTCGTGCATCGCCCAGCGCTTGTGGGTGCCTTTAGGATGCCTTTCATCAGCGTTAACGTACTAGCTATGGCGCCACTTTCAAGAATGTAAGGAAAGAGATTTATAAATAACATACCGGTAGACCGCAAGGAACAAAGCATTTAAACTAATTTAAGTAGTACGTTACGTAAATTGTTGCTGGTTAGTAGCTTAGAGCAAAACCGGATTTTGAGTGACAATGCAACATGTACCATGCAAAAGTATAACGTAGACAAGAGATAATATGAATGTATTTTTACTACGACTGCTTTTAAAAAGAATTTAAAAAGGCACTACTAATTATATTTTAAAAATTGGAATTTTAAAGTAGATAGACGAAAACTAATGTCGGTGTCTGGAGCTCAATTTTCGTCAATAACATAACGGTAAAAACCCAAGAAAGTTTAAAGGTGTATGGAAGCCCAATGCTATGGCCCATTCGATCAAAAAATGTCCAGTCCAGTATGAAAATAACTGTCAGAGTTGGCCCCGCCGATTTTGCGCAATAACGAAATTCCACGAAATAATTTAATGTGTTGCCTACTTACACACTGATAAATCAGTGTGTAGTTAGGCAACACATTATACTTTATGAGAGCCGTATTAGTTTCGACTGTTTTGCTTTGTGTGATTATATTTTGTGGTTGCAGAAGTTTTTTGGATTGATAAAAACCTTTTTATTTTATTGATTAGTGTTTATTAAATTGTGACTATAATTTTGTGTTTATTGTTTGTTACTTATAATATCGTAACAAAATGACTAGAGGTTGTATGTTGTCTTGCAAATCTAAGGGTAACATACCCGGCATTTTTTATTTTAGGTAAGTATTTCTTATATTTAAATTAGGTGCTTCTTATGAGACGTAACGTTAGGTAACCGAATAAATAATAATATATCAATTATGAATTATAGAAAATGAAAATTTCATAGGAAATAGCAGTGAGAAAAGTAAGGCAATCTTAACTATCTTTTAGATGATTTGCACAATGTTTGTGTATTTCTGTGGATTATTAAAAAGACATAAGGTTTACATTTAGGTACTTTTATTTCATTTAATAATTTAGAACATTCTTTTAAAGGATCAAAATTATTAATTACTGGGCAAACCAGGCAAATTTTAATTTATACAGGTCCCTCTAATTGAATAAAAGAAAGTACAATTTTATGTTAAAGTTCCTTTTTGCTTTTTCTGTATTTGTATTTGTATCTGTAGAAATTAGATTTTTGGTTTCTTAAACTTACATTATCAACTTTTTAAGCTCGACATACTGTAGACACATAATATTTAACGGTTACTTTTACAATGGATACCTAGGTACCAAAGGCTACTAAACGTTATTAACCACTGTTATTCTGTATCATGAATGTTTGTTATTAGTGAAAAGTATATGCCTAAAAAGCAGTTATAAAAATTTTCACTTTTTAATGTACAACCACAATCTTAGGATAAGATTAAACTCATTTACACTATCTTGCTCTTTTTTTATCACAAAATTGGTGATAAGTACATGAAACTATCATACAATGTTTGAAATATATTTTAAAAAATCGTGTTTTTATTTATTTACTAAGATTTTTGGTAAAAATACAAAACTCCCAAAAATATCGACCATTTAAATAGAAGGCTGTAAAGTGGCGCCATCTATTCTTTCCATATTATATCAGATGATATAAAATCCAATATTACACAATAATTTTAAATATTTTATGGTAGTATCGTTTAATAACCAACAATTTTGTGCAAAAAATAAAAAAACAGTGAATGCTTGAATTTGACATTTGATGATGTCAACTTTATAGATAGTAACAAAGAATTATGGAAGTCCGGATTTGACCTACTATTCATTGCGCAAACTCCGCGGGGCCAATCCCCCAATTCCCGCTGCCCTGCACGCCTGGACAATTTTGTTCCACAGGATTGGGCTTCCATACACCTTTAAACTTCCTTGTAAAAACCGCACATCGATATCTGTTACCGTTTCTGAGTTGTGGTGTTTTTCAAAAATGTGCATTTTTTTAAAATCGCTGTAAATTTTTGGCTATAGAAAATTTTGAGTTTTGTAAAAACATTTACAACTTTTTACATAGAATTTAATGGTTTGGGTATATGTTTTTGGGATTAATAGTTTAATAGTTATTAACAAAAAATTCGATCATTTATATGAGGCACCTTGTATAATTTTAAATAATTGAAAATAACAATGAATTACTCTTCCAAAAATATAGCACACTTAATATTTTTCCCGAGTTTTCTTCGAAATAAAGAGTTTTTAAAGGTTCGCCCACTTTGAACAAGAAGGCTTTGGATGGGGCGGAGATAATACAGAGAAGAAACGCGTAGTGATAGCTGTTAGCGGCAAATAAAATAAAAGTAATATGTAAAATGAATAATGTAGAATTTTAGAACGATTTAGACTATATTTTAAATAAGACTTACGAATGAAATATAAAAAAAAACAATAAAAAGTAGTAACCCAGGGCAAGAGATTTTGCTACAGGAGGTGTACGAAATGACGACCGATCACTCTTATGCACAGACAGCACCGTTTCCCAACATTTCTCGCAAAATTCATCAATTCAAGGGGGGTGAGAGATGCAAACCCTTGCATAACCGTGATTTCTAATTATTGTCTAGAATGTATGGGTAATTTAGAAATAGGTCTTTCAGTCTTCCCCAAAGATAAAAGTCCATGGGCGTTAAGTCCGGTGACTTCGCTGGCCAACGGGTGGGATCTTGGTTAGCTATCCAATAATTGTCTAAGTTGGCTGCTAAAAAATTACTAATAATTTTAGCGTTGTGAGGCGGTGTCCCATCTTGTTGGAAAAATATTTTTACGAGTTCCATTAGAGGCAGATCATCAATAAAGGGTTCTATGTGTTGCCTTAAAATTTGCAAATATTGCTAAGAGGTGGGAGTGCCATCATAAATTAATGGGCCAATAATCCTACCTCTAAAAATACCTGCCCAGACACTTAACTCAAATATTTTTTGATTTTTTATCTCCACTACTAAATAAGTGTTTTGTTGCGCCCAATAAGTATACAAGTTATAGCGACTAAAAATACCGACACTGCTTATATAAGTTTTGTCAGTCCAAATACAATTTAATAGGAAATTGAGCAGACGGTTACATTTTTCCAGAAACCACCGAAAAAAATCTATGCGGCGTTCAAAATCTCCAGGTCTAAGATGATGCACTTTTCTGGTCATGTATGATTTATATTTGTGTTTCTTTAAAGTTGGTCTTACATTAGTTCTTACCAGTACTGTTAATGTTTTTAAATTTCGTGTAGACGTTTTAGGATTATTTTGAACGGCTCCTAAAACTACTATTTCTTCTTACTTCCTATTCCTCTTTGTTGTATACTGTTTTGACCTTTTTTTTCAAAGTGGCCACCATTAATTAGGTTGTGGTTAGTTGTGGTTAGTTGGGTTGTGTCGAAATCTTTTAAAAATATCTTTAAAAGGTTGTCTTCTTTCTGGATATTGGTTGTGGTATAAATTGCTTGCTGCCTCAGCATTCTCCCCGGCTTATATAAAATAAACTAACATTTTATGTAATTTTCAAATTTTGTTTTAAATTTATTTGAAGGATAAACCTATATCTCGGTATCTTTACAGCCAAAACCACAATTTGACAATCACCAGTAAGCATTTGTTTTCTGTATCATGGCCGCGCCGTCCAAAGCCTACTTGTTCAAAGGGGGCGAACTTTTAAAAACTTTCTATTTCGAAGAACACTCAAGCAAAATATCAAGTGTGCTTTATTTTTGAAAAGGTAATTTAAAGTTATTTTCAATTATTCAAAAATTTACAAGGTGTCCCATATAAAAACTCAATTTTTCCGTTAATAACTGTTAAATTATTAATTCTAAAAAAATTATACTTAAACCATTAAATTCTACGTGAAGAGTTGCTTTGGAAATGTTTTTACAGAAACGCAAAATCTTTTATAGCAAAAAAGTTACAGCGATTAAAAAAAAATGCACATTGTTTGAAAAACACACTGTAACTCACAAACGGTAACAGATATCGATGTGCGGTTTTTGCCATTATGTTATTGATGAAAATTGAGCTCCAGACACCAACATTATTTTTCGTCCATCTTCTTTAAAAGGGGGGTTTCCTTTTAAAAGTGTCCAATTTGACCCACCCTGTACATAGGAAAAGCACATGCCCAGGACTAGTTATCTGCCAAATCATGCAGCTAATATATGTTTTTTTGTACCAAATATAAAACCGAGTGGCATGCGTATCATTTTATCTTGCAATGTTGCAATACCATCTTAATCATCTTAAAAAATCTTCAGCTGAACTGAACTTGCAACTTACTTGAATTTGACAGAAAAGTTTTGCCGGGTAGCAGAAAAACCACTCATGTGCAATTGAAAACCAAGAAAGGGTCCAGAAGCCTCCCTTAATTATATTTTCTTTTTAAAAGTTATATCCCTAGAATACCTAGACTGTAGCACCAGCTTCATGCCTTAAATGTATTTAAACTTCTTCGAATTTATTTTTGTATTGTACAAACCCTATTCTTTTATTTAAATTCAAAATATTTAACGCAATTCCCTTAGCTTTTCTTGTTTGCATTTAAAGTTAGGTTGGGCCGCTTAATGCTATTTGAAAATAAATTCTAACACATAAATTCTAGCTTTTACGGTTACCGTAACGACACGAAAAGATAGGAAAGTACAAAAACCTCTTTGCCACCGCTAGAGCAGCCAGTCTTTATCCAGGAAAAGATTAGAATGGATTTTATGTCTCGGCCGTAATGGGCCATCAAATCGCCATTACAATGGTGAAATTAGCCATCAAGAAATTCACCGAGCTCCTTCCTATATGACCTGCTCTTCTCGTTGTGTGGTAAAATTTTAACAATTTAACTGAATTTATCGTTTGTTGAAATGTCTTCGGATTTAGCGTTGTAACAAATATAAAGAAAGCCATGTGACATTATCTGTAATAGGTACTACTGGCAATTTATTTTGCTACTGATGTAAACATGAATAATTTTCTTTATTTTTCATGAAATAAAAATAATATGATCCAATAATAGCTATTTATATAGCTAGTATACAAATTAGGTCTTTATTGAACGAATATTTTTATGGCCGAGCGAGCTTGCGAGCAAGGCTATAAAATGATGAGACAATAAAGCCTGTTTATGTAGGCGTAATATACAATACATGATTCAATGTACAATGGGACTATATGTGGTGAATATCAAAAAAGAAGGAAGAAATAAAAATTTGAGTATACCTGTATGAGGTTTTACCTTGTAAGGTGATTGTGACAGTTGCCACTGCAGTTGCTATAAAATGTAAAAGTTCATTATTAAAACATGTCACATTAGTCGACATCGAAATTTTCTAAAAATTGTGAGAAAATCATGTGTGAAAATAGCCATGAGTGAAAATAAAAATAATCATTAAAAAAAAGACTCTAGGATGAAACTAGTATCAAAAGCCAAAGTGAAAACCTCAGAAGTCGTAGAAGAAATAAAGGCGACTGTAGCAGCACTTAAGAACTCCGTCCTACCTACGAAGTCAAGAACGTTGTACGAGGAGACATACAAAGCGTACATACAGTGGTGAAATGAAAAAAAATGCAGAAGATCGATAAAGACGGAATTTTAACTTACTTTAGCACCAATCTTTCGAAGTATAAAAGTTCGTCGTTATGGAATAACTACTCAATGCTGCGATAGACAATAAATCTTTAAGAAGGAATTGGCATATCAAAATTTAAAATCTAGCAAATCCTGGATAATTAAAAATCTTTAAAACTTGTTTAATTAGGTATCAATTTGTTGTTGAGTATTTAATTAATTTTTTAATAAAATTTTAAAATTTATTTGTTTGACAATGACACTTAGTTTATTTAAATAATAAAATAATGTAACTCTTATTAATACAATATATAGTGCTACTTTTTGGACGCAAAATGTTTTTATAAATAGCACTTAATTGGTCAATCGTACATTATAGTTATTAAGGTATCAAGGGTATTATAAGGATAATAACGCTTAAGGTCGATGGTGTTGACCGAAAGCGTTATTATCCTTAATACGTTATTTGTCAATAAGACAGCACATAAAAAATAATTTTGCGATTGAGGCATAAAAATGTCCGAAGTAGTAGAAAATACCCATCTCCCCCAAGATATTTTAGTGAAAGCTGCTAAAGCTGAGCATGCGCTTGTGCCAGAAAAAACTAGGCGGATTTACGAGAAAGAATATCTCCATTTTGAGGCCTGGCTGACGGAACACTTCGTGGACCGTGTGGACGAAACCGTTTTTATGGCTTATTATCAAGATTTGTCAGAGTCATATTCTCCAAATTCCCTTTGGACAAAGTTTTCAATGTTACGAAAGAATTAATAGTTCATAAGAATACAAGAAGTAATGAAATGTTGATTTCTCTGCAACAGTTCCTAAAGCAACTTGGGAGAAATTATCAGCCTAAAAAGTCGAAGGTTAATTCGGGACTATGTGTCTTTGCGACCTAAAAGTGCACCTATTGATAGGTTTTTTTGTGCTATCGTAATGAACGATGTACTGTGCAGCCTATTGGTAAAAATACATTTGGAAATATACCCTTTAATATTGCTACATATTTGGGTTTACCTGATGCTAAGGCGTACACAGGTCCTTGTTTAAGACGTACAGCGGCAACAATTCATTCTGATGCGGGAGGTAGTTTCGAGAGCTTAATGAGGTTAGGAGGCTGGAAGAGTTCTTCGGTAGCACAAGGGTACGTGAATGATAGTGAAAGCTCCAAATTGGCTAATACTTCCCTTGTAGTTGGGAAAAGTATTACTTCAAGTAACACAGCAACTGCGGTGGGGTATGGAAATGTGGAATTTTCCGGTCAGTTTGAAAATTGTACGTTTTACTTTAAAAAATAATTTTTATTATGATAAGTATATTGTGTAAGTATATTTGTATTTTCGTAATAAATGCTTAAATGAAGATAATTTATTGTTTATTTATTGGTCAGTTTGTAGGCCCTAGGGCATTATTTTTTAATAACTCCCTAGGGTAATATTTCGTATTTAACTGACTTTGACATAATATTATTTGTCAAATAATATACCAGTCGGACATTAAATTATTTACACCTAAAACGAAGTGTTATATTTCCAATATTCCAACACATATTAAGTAGGTCCCAAACACTTCTTGGGGCCAGGGCTGTTGTGTATTTTTATGTATTTTGACCCGCTAAATTTAAATTTTGTGTGAATTGTTTAAAACGCCATAAAACCCAATTTCTATTAGGTATTAATGTTTAACTACCGCCAATCGATTGTTAAACTTATTAGAAACAATCCAGTTTATTTAGTTTAAGGTTTATTAAAAAGGAGTATTTGAAACCAGAGATATTGCGAATTTAGTGCAAAAATATTGCAAAATTACGGTATTTTTGGAGATTTCTCACCAATAACCTGATTTTATTTTAACTCTTTGAAGTACATTGGAACAAAATTTGAACCACCTTATTCTCGATGCTTTATGTACGGTGGAGCAAGTTTTAACCCACCTGTAAACCAATAATTTGCGTTGCAGTACGACGGTTTATTTTATGTCCCGTATGGACAACGTGTTTTCTTATAATCAAACAACAGGAATTTATTTGACAGAGGGCGCCCAATGAAGTTGTTCGATCCGCATTGAATTATATTTTTTTTGTTTTATTTTTAAATATTAATTAAGGTAATTATCTCTAAATTTACCCCCATTATTCCCCTCCTTTTTCCCTCATATGTTGGCGATCAACACGAAGCCAGAAAAGGAAGGAAAGAAGACATACCTACCAGACTCTCTCTCTCTGCATCTTACCCGGAAACGCGCAACACGGGTCTCTGACAAAAATAAATAGAAATATATAAAATTTATCCTTAAAATTATAAATAAACTTAAACAAACTCAAACTCTAATTGGCCGATAATACGGGTTTAAACTAATTAGTGAAAAGACTGGCTTGGTGTGAGTAAGAACTGCTAACAAGGAAAAGAAAGTGATGGTCCTGGCAATCAGCATCCTAAGGTAAAACGTCCAATGTCTCAACATAATCCTATATATTCAAACCCCATTTTCTATTAATTATTACCCTATTAGACCTCGCGCTCCCACAGAAGTGAATCGGTCGATTAGCTTATTTATTTGTTTACATTTTTTAACAGCACGTTTTGTTCTAAAATAGGTAAGTTTTTTGTGTTTTTAAATTAAATAAAATGTTTTTTTGTTAGGTTTGGTTAAACTACTTCTTATTAAGTGACTTACGTCATTATTGGTATATTTTTTTTCAAATATCTCCAAAAGACACTTTTGAGCCGCGGGTTAAATTATGTCCCACCGTGCATAAAAGGATATTTTTTAGAGATGACTAGTAAACAAAATCAGGAACCATTACCATTTAAACTGGGTATGACGGAAGAAGACCTGTACAAAGAACTTGACAACCTTGATAAATGAGACTGTGAATATGTTGATCTTCCATCAGACTGGCTCCGATTTTGGAGATTCAGATCAGAAGTTAGACGTTTTACCACCGTCTGACGAAATAGTTGTAGCAGAAGAACCTGATGAAATGTGGGATCCTGAACACCTAATTTCTCCAAGTGATTTAAGAAAATTATGGAAAATCGAATGGACCAAAAATAGGGCTCCAAAACCTATAAAAAGGGGCTATAAAGTATGGATTGCTGACGAAACAGGTTATTGTTGGGATTTTGATATTTACACGGGGAAAACTGGTACTGGAGTAGAAAAAAGTTTGGGTACCAAAGTCGTAAACCAAATGACAATAGGACTTGAAAATAAATACCACAAAGTTTTTTTAACAATTTTTTACTAGTGTTGGGCTTATGCAACAATTATATCAAAAAAAGTTTTATGCCTGTGGCACTGTTAGAAGTAATGGAAAAGATTTGTCAAAATTTAAAGATGATAAATTTTTGAAGAGAGGAGATTGTGAATCATTCAGTTCTCAATTCCTATCATGTTTTAAATGGTGTGACAAGAGAACGGTCCATTTGTTATCAAACTATCATGACCCAAATAAATTAACCGAAGTAAAAAGAAAATTAAAAGATGGCACTGTGAAAAATATTCCATGCCCAACAACACTGACTGACTACAATAAACATATGAACTCGGTTGACAAATTTGATCAGATGAGAGCAGTTTATGGAATCAATTGCAAAAGCAAAAAATGGTGGGATCGAATTTTGTTTTTTTTTAATTGACGCTCCAGTAGTTAATGCATATGTACTTTACAAGTTATCTCAGGGGCCAAAAATGAGCATAAAGAAATTTTGTCTAAGTATTGTCGAGCACTTGGTTGCTGATAAAATGGTGCATTCTTTACAAAGGATGGACACCCAGCTGCCTGTTCCACTCAAAAAAAGAAAGCCTTGTCAGACAGAAGCAATCAGACTTACGCAAAGTGCACATCAGCCTATTCGTATAAGCAGACGTAGATGTGCACTTTGTAGTACAAAGGAATTTGAAGTTCGTACAAACTGGCTTTGCAATGTGTCAAGTTCCTCTTTGTTTTGGAAAAAACAAGGTCTGTTTCCAGTCGTATCATTGACAATAGTAAATATACTGATTGGTATAGTGGTACAAGAAATATACCACCTTTTTTTAAAAAAGTATGGTTTTTAAAAATATTTAAAAATATTTTAAAGTTATAATAGGACATTCTAGTAATAATTATTTGTTTTGCTTATAAAAGAATTAAATTTTATTATCCTGTACCACTAGAGGTGGTTTTTTCTGTATTTTCCGTACTTTAAAGAGTTAAATAAAATCACTGTATAAAAGCTTAAATTAAAGAGAAATTTGCCAGCTTTAAAACGAAACCTTAACCATATTTTAAATATTATATATAACAAAGTTATAACAATTTAAAGTTGTTTTTTTGTTTTAAAAATCATATAATTTGTTTATAGGTTTTATAAGCTACTAAATTTTAAAACTATAACAAAGCAAATTACATATTCTTATTTTACAATCCAAGATAAACAATTTGGTGTATTATAAGTATGTCCAAATTAATTTTATAATGCAATAAAGCGGTTTTAAAGTGCGCGATCCTTACGTGCCAAATGTTTGAAACCATAACTATAAAAGCGTGCTAGGCTAATCTATAGTATGATTAGTTTTTTTCATTCAAATTAAAATACTTTACCTAAAAGTCGCTAAATATGAACACACTTGTTAACAATTAACAAGTATAATACTGTTTATTAGTTAAAAGTAAAAAAATTAATGATTTCACTTGTTATTAAGTTTAAAAAACATTTAAATTTTGCTTAATAAAATAGATGCTCTAAATAATTTTATTTTAAGTATTGTATTGGTTATTTTTTTATTAATTGTTAAGAAACTAATTTTTGGTTATTATTAATTTAAAAAAAGGATATTTGCAAAAAAACATAACAAAAATAACAAAGATGAGTTTAATGATGAATTTATTGAAAATTAATTGTCTAATATACTTAAATTAATAAAAATAACAATGTACAACCATAAATGTATAATACTCGTATACAAATAAAGGCGATTAAAGAAAAATAAAATATTTTAGTTTAAACAAAAAAGCTAAAGTTACTATGGATTGGCCTAGGGCGCTCTCATAGTTAGAGTCTACGCCAATAGTAAAGAGTACAATGACGTCAAATGCGCACAAACCGATATTTACCAAGGCAGCAACACGTGGGTCAGTGCAGTGTGTACTATCCGGACATCGGCATCGGTAGCGTGTTTATATTGATGTGAATATTACGAAACTATTATTATTGTGTGTTTATCTTTGAACTTTTATGTGTGTTAGTGTGATTTATTAATTGTTGTGACTGGTGAGTTTCTGTTCCGATGCGCCTTCTTCAATTTAATTTTATTTAGAAGTATATTTTACAGTAGATTCTTTGGAAATTGTTTACAAAACGGTTTTCTGCTATTTTAGCGATTAAAAAAAAATTATATAGACACATTCTAGTACTTACCCGAAATAAAACCCTACCTACGCAGATGGAAAATATCTTATATTTTTCTTATTTTTTTAGTTTACAATCTTGCGGCACAGGGGAGCGAATAGGGGTGCTGGGTGGGGTAAAAATATATTAGCTGCTAGTAATTTACTCAAATCACATTTATCACAACACAATTTGTTAAATTACACTAAAAAACAGGTTTTTCTTGAAAATTAGCGAAAAATTTAGAAAATACTGGAAATGATCTTTAAGAAGTAGGTAAGTGTTTGGAAGTTATTGTTTGTATGAAAATTAATATTTTATTTCTTGTAAAAATGAGACAAATCGAAATCTTAGTTAAATTAAAAGAAGCATACACATTTGTTAAACAAACTCAAACTCAAAATGCTTTATTGTTTGAAAATGGCAAGCAATCTTATTGACAAAGCTGGAAAAAATTATCTACTAAAAATATTTAAAGACAATTATATTTTGAATAATCATACATCATCAATATTTACTGATTAAAATTAAATAAAAAAATTAAAAACGTAATTATTTTAACAATTTTCATAATTAAACATCTGAACCGCACGCCGCCACTGCCATTTAATATCGAAACCTGCTGCAAAGAAAGACGGAGAGACCACTCTCTCAGTTTATTCGCGCAGCCAACGATGACGTCAAAGTATTCTATTGACAATTACTCTATGGATCTAGACGTACGGTGCCTAATGACGCGTGCACTTAAAACTGCTTTATCGCAATAATATTAAAAAATAGAGGCAGTTATTAGTATTAGTATTAGTATTAGTATTAGTGTTAACTTGAACGACAACTAAGACCTTAAAAAAAGGGTGTCTATAAAACGTTTTAACTAATTATAAAATACTGTCATTTTCACATCAGTCCATTAATTACGTGAGGTGATTTTTCGACCCCCCCTCCTTGGTGAGATGTGAGATTTGGCTCGACTTTCCCCCCTCCAGTCTTACGTGAGGTTTTTTTAAATGCGTATTTGGTGTAAATACGATAATCCGAGCTTTAATTGTGTTGAATTTATTAAAAAAAACATAATTTGCTTAATTATTTTTATTTAGGACTAGTTAAGACTGGTATTTAAAACTACTAAGAACGTAGTCTAGAATTAAAGTGGGTAAATAACATTGTGTTGGATTAGCTTATCGTATTAGCCATATTGTAGTCGAAAAACATGTTTTACTTATTTTAACCAAGTTTTCTCGCAATTTTTCACTGTGTCTTGGGGGAAAAAATTACGTGATATTTGCCGAGATCCTCCCTCTCCCTCACGAAATTTGATAAAAATAAGTTACTGTAAAAGTCTCTTTGCCTTACTCCTTTTAATAAGCAGCAATATTATTATAAAATCGCAGACGAGGCCAATGCAGAGAAATCGGAACTAAGAAGGAATCATGGCAATTTTAATTAAGAGCATGAAAACTGTTGAATATGATAAAAAACAATTTTTTTTAAGTACACAGGAAATTTACCAAGTTTTTTTGATTATTTATTGTCAAAGATCATATCAATAATTTAAAAAAGCAATTGACCATAAAATTTTTAATTCCACAAAAAGTTTAGGAATTAAGGGGATCAACTAATGTAGGGTAAGATCTATCTAGGTTAAAGTGGGAGTAGGGCTTTGTTGAGCCGAGTGACCCTATTTCTTCTTCTTCTTCTTTCTGGGAGCCGTCTTTCACTACCGGAGGCAGCGCGCCTCTTGGACTTTTTGTGCCTAATCTCCCATTGTCTTTTATACTGATCCTCCCTGTAGTCTTGTTCCTTCTACAAGTCTGTATAACCCCGAGACAAATAATGCCTGTCTTTTGTGATTTAACGCTTCACATTCACACAGTATGTGGTAGGCTGTTTCTTCCCCCTCGTCGCACATTCTGCAACTTGGGTCCCCATTGTATGAGCCTATCTTGTGTAGGTGCCCTCTTAGGTTATCGTGCCCTGTTAGCAACCCTACTGTTATGCGAAGTCTTTTCCTACTTTGTCTAAGTAGTACTTCCTTCGTTTGTTTGGATGGGCCCCTTATGAAGCCCTTTCCATGTCTTATTCTACCGAGGTTCTCCCAGTATTCCTTGTGTTTGTTTCGGATCAATTCCCTGGTTTGCCCTCGTGCTGTGGTTTTGGTCACTCCAAGGGCAGGTTCTGGTCCAAAGTATGATGTGGATGATCCATGTCTTGCTAGCTCATCCGCTTTTTCGTTGCCTTCTATTCCCGAATGTCCTGGTACCCACAAGAGAGTTACCCTGTTGCATTCTCCCAGGACCTCCAGTTCTTTTTAGCATTCCCATGTCAGCTTGGACGCCACTTTGGGGTTTACTAGTGCCCCTAGAGTGACGCCTGGCTGTCTGTTAGTATGCAGATCCGCTTGTTTTTGTAAGCCCTCCTGTTATTTTCTTTTGCACAGTGCAGTAAAGCATATATTTCTGTTTGAAATACAGTACTGTGTGTTCCTTAGTGGAATGGAGAATTGTGAATTCCTCATTTCTTTATTTTTAAGAATAACTGTATACAGTCGCTACTGTTTCGAACTTTAGTTCTGTTGTACCCTGAACTTGTAAATAAATAAATAAATAAATAAATTTCACTGTACATGCCCGCCCCAGATCCCTGCTCGGTTTTGGAACCATCCGTATACCAGATGATGTCCCCAACCGTGCCGGGGAGATCGGGTTGCTGCCACTCACTTCGATCTGGAATTTTTATCTCGAAATTTTTGTTGAATGAGTATTGGGGAATCACCTGGTCTGTTCTCTCATCCAGGATGTTGCCGCCAACCTGACTTTTTATGTTGTTGTGTCCCAAACTAGCGTAGACACCAGTTGGTTTTTGTTGCAGTCGGACGTAGCTCATTCTTGCCTCTCCCATCACTATGAGGTTAAGTGGTGGAAGGTCTAAGAAACATTCCATGGCTGCTGTTGGGGTTGTTTTAATTGCTCCTGTTATAGCTAAGTAACCAAGTCTCTGTACCTTGGCTAGTTCTGTAACAGCAGTTCTTTGTCGCATTTTTGTCCACCATACTAGTGATGCGTATGTTATCATAGGCCTTACCACCATGGTATATAACCAATAAACCACGTTTGGTTTACGGCCCCATGTTTTCCCATGAGAGCGTCTGATTAATATAAGAGTCATCTCCGCTTTCTTTCTTGTTTTCTGAAGATGTTGGTTCCAGGTAAGTTTAGAGTCTAGGATGACACCCAAATATTTTACCTCTCCCACAATCTTGATTGCTTTACCTCGTAGGTGCAGGGGTCCTAAGCCCTCTAGATTTCTCCTTTTGGTAAAGGCAATTATGGCTGATTTGGAGAGGTTTATGTTTAGTCCCTCCTTTCTTGTCCATCTGGTGACTGCGTTTAGGGCCTGTTGCATTTTATCCCTAACAGTGTTGTTAAATTTTTCTTAGGCCATAATGACGAGATCGTCTGCGTATCCCAATGTTTGGTGCCCTTCCAGTTGAAGGACATTTAGTAAGTCGTCCATGACAAGGTTCCACAGCAGTGAGGACAGAACTCCCCCTTGCGGACATCCTCTCTCAACCCGAGCTACAAGAATTTCTTCAAGAATTGAAGTATATACATCTGCTCTTAAGCATGCAGTCTATCCACCTGCAGCTTGTTGCGTCGATCCCTCTGCGCCTCGACGCGTTTGAAATAGATGTTAGGGACGTGTTGTCAAACGCTCCTTCTACATCTAGGACCCTATTTACTACAAGACAATAAAAAACAAAATAAAACAATACAAATAGTTTTGAAAAAGTCTTGATTCTTACAAATTTTGTGAATTTTAGGCATTGGGGGACTTTTAGAAACGGTCTATGTCAGTACAAACGACCTTGAGTTGACACAAGTTTGGTTGGAAGTGTAAAGGTATCGTGTAATATTACATCGTCACCCATCGGTTGGAACAAGTTTATTTGTGCCCATTTGTGACAGTACAATAAACGTTTTTTTGCTCGTTTGGAACGAAACTATACTATTCATCGTTAAAATGTGTAAATATAACGAACCATAATAAGTTAAAAATATTTTTTTATCAATTTTTTGTTGTTTGATGTAGACAAGTAAAAATAAAGGTAAAATATTTATTTTTGCTTTCTCCATGTCCTGAGAAGCTCTATCTCCAAAATCCTTTCGGGACGAGCCGCTACTGATAAATTGTTTTTTTCTCCTTGCTCATAAATATATGATTTAAATACGGTAACTTCCTGACAGGCAACTAACATATTATAAAGCAAAATGTACACAAAGAACTCTGCGTAGAAGATTGACAGTGAAAACTAAGTGATTTAAAACAAATAAAGACAAATTAGCTTTTGATAGCCAAGATATATAAGTTGTAAACAGCTATTTGTTATGTTAAGTATATAAGTTATTATGTTAAGATCATATTTTCTATTAAAGGCCTGTGAGACAACTAAATACCTGTAATTTAAGCACCTTTAATTCATTTATGTCAACGTATTGGTATTTGGTTGTAAATCAAGGCTAGCTTTAAAGCAACGGTTAAGTCAGTACACTGTCAAATAGTTACTGTTTGAAATAATTACAATGTACTGCATTTTAAAATGGCGGTAAGTAATTTGGCCACCGGCTTAAACAACCATTCACAATTTAGGATAGTTTTGGTACTTTATATCAAAAATCAAAAAATAAAATAAAATTGAACCCTCCAATTTTTCCTTTTAAGAAATAAAACCATTAGAAATATTTTCTATATTTACTCAACTACGATCAAAGCTACATAATTATGTTCACTAAATTAAAATTTTATTATTGGTAACATATAAATTAAATACACAGTTATTTGAGTTATTTATACAACAGTTTTTTTTATATCTTAATCCAGAACAACCGAATTTTTTGTATTATTAAACGCTAAAGTTGTCGTTTAGCTGTCTGGGTAAAGTTTGGGTAGCAGTTCTACCACTAGTCGAGGCAATGAAGCACTAAAAAGGACAAAAGTTTTCGTTTTTTTTCCGCAGGTCGGATGGGAATGCGGTTTTTTGCATTCGCTTGTAAAAATTATTTGTAAAATTCCCCCGTAATTTCCGGGATGTACAAACCGGGAAGCGCGTTGCTGCAGCCAAAAATGCATTTAAAAAATGCATTTTCTGAGACGCATTTTGGAAGATTTGATAACTTTGTAAATAAAAGTCAGAACTGGCTCAAGATTATGATGTTAAAATTGACCCACAGCCGACCTGGAGCTCAGGAACGCCGATGAACGTCATCTCTGTGGAACCCTCCCAAAATTCACGCGGGGAAGGAGAAAAACTCGGCGCTCGGGGGCTTTTTAAGTCGCTGAATTCAAATATGGCATCGGCGAATACCCCCCGAATACCTGGTGCGTCCGATCTTAGACCTGGACGTCATCTTCGAGAATTTTCCTGACAATGTCGACAAAAACAACCCGAAAATCGTTGAGCGGGAGGTTTTTTGGGGCGCTGAATCCAAATTTCATGCAGAAGTTCTTCAAAAATATGGCCAGTATATAAAGAAGGATTTGGCAAATGTAAGAAAGTAGCAATTTGCGCTGGCCATTTTCTTATAGTATTATTTTCAATGACTTGATTGGTGCAAAGTCCATTATGAATATTTAGAAAAACCTCTTTGACTTTGCGTTTTGTGGTCGCAGTTCAATATATTTTTTGCAAATCTTTAAATAATTTACTTTTTGGTCTTTTTTACCAGTCATAGTAAAACTCTTTTAGATATTGGTTTTTGTATTTGGTTTTCTAACAAAAATTAACGATCTATGATTATATACGTCCGGTAAGGTCATATTACATAATTCCTCTCCTCTGCAGGCTCCATCTACATCAAATATCATGGCTTTGAAAAAAAACAACAAATTAATATTCTGTAGTGTTAAAAGAATTTGTAAAATAAAGTTACTTTTAAAATCAAGTATTTATCATCTGATGCCTCTATAAGGAATATATATAAATCCTCATTTGTGAAAACTTTTGATTTTTTCGGTGTATGGCCAACGTTTTTTCTTTTTAGAAACGCAATTAACGTTCCATTTTTTTTTAAATATCAACATTTTCGTTAAAAAAAATGTTACCTTTAGCATTGAGTATTCAGCCCTAAGCTTCCTGGAGATATTAACTTTTGACTTCGGTGTACGAAGTATGCACCTTTTCCGAAACACTCCAGTTCGTCTCAGAGCATCACTTCTTAAAGATTTCAAAGGTTTTTTCGTACCGTTTTCTTAATTTTACTGGGATTACAGCGTCATGACCAATGTTCCAAGCATTTTTTAAGTTCACTATCACTATTTTTACTCATACTTCTTTTAAGGTTTTAAAAAATTTTCGCAACAGTATTGTTTGGAAAGACATTTAGTGTAACCAATATAAATAAACAACTTTGGAAAGCAGCATGATAACTATTAGAAACATTAGTCTAGCATGGGTCCAGCCAACTTAGAGAATGTTATACGGTTTCTTTTTCTCATTGTAGTCCTTTTTCTAATATGTAACGATTTTGTTTCTTCGAATAAGACCTTCAGGTTTAAAATCGTTTTTACTGATATATTTCGGTGGAAATGTGCAACATATCTTCGTTGTGTTTCCCTTGCGTTTTCTCCACATTTATAATAGAGAGTTATAATTTAAAACCTCCAAAAAGTAATAAAAGTATTTTTAAAATTCTTGACTTTGACAAATAAGCACCTGTAACCTGTGGCACCCAGGTTTTTTCAGGTGAAGCTATCCTTATAGTATCATGCAGTTTTTAAAAAATTGCAGCAGAACCGCAGGTAATAAAACAGCAACCCCTATATCACCGAATTCCTTGTGAAAATCTATTGATATAAAAATATACGGGGTATTCGCTTTAAAAAATACGTCACTCGTGCTGTAACTCTTTTGTTTTTGTTTAAAATGTTTTTCTGATTAGATTATTCAATTCTACGGAAAAAAATACATGAAATGGCCATATTCGTTTTTTAAAAAGGTACAGGGAAGTTCAAAAATAAAGCCCTGTTTACTTTAAAATGAATAACCCTGTACGTATATCACCAATTTGGGACACGCTGTTTATATTAAAATATTCCTTAGTTTTATAAAGTGCAACATAAAGGTTGTGTTTAAAGTAGGAAAAATAAACGAAATATGGCAATATCCTTTATTCCCATAGCGCCTTCTAATGTCACGGTCGTAGATTTCGAAGCGTCTGAGCAAGGATTAACTTTATACTCTGGTGCTCTATTCATTTTTTATTTCCCTTTTAGCATCAGACCATTACGACAGAACGTGAAAGAAAAAGCACAAAAAATCGAAAGATTATAAGAACTGACAAATAAAGCTTTTCAAAGCCGCATACAAATATTATACCTAACCATAACAAAAGTCATTGTAAGCCCAAAAAATATCGCAGGATTAGCGTCGCAGACATTGTGTTTTTGATGTGGTGCCATTTTTCGGAATAGGACGTCGGTTTTATAGTTATCGGTTTTTTTTTTAACTTAAACCGGGCTCATAAAAATTCCCGGTATACAGTATGTCCACGGATAGACATCACAATAGAACAAATGGACCAAAAATTTCGTTTTTGGACAAAAAGTCATTCTTGATAAAAAGTTCTGCATCTCGATAAAACGTAGTCTACGAGGAGAATTATTGATTTTTTTATACAGGGTACCCAAAAAATAAAAAAAACATGAAATACCATCAAGAATAAACTAACTTAATTATTGTTTTAAAGTAAAATGGCAAATAAAAAAAGGTTTTAAATCCCATTTTGTGCTTACATAAAAACGTATTAAACAAAAACATTGCACAATAAAAAGAACTATTATTTATTTAAATACGCCTCCCCCGTGTTTGACGCATATGTCAAATGCCGTCTGATGTGGTCATAACTTTTTCTCACCTCCTCGAGGAAAATAATTTGTACTGACTGTAAAATCCTCTGTTTCAAAATATCAACATTATTTTTAATGGGTTGCTGAAAAGATAATTGATTTAAACGGCCCCAAAGGTACGAGCCTGAAATCGTAAGTCAAATAATATTATGACGTTTTGTCAACTTTTTTGTGATAAACGATACCTGCATATGGTGGAGAGGTGAAAAAGGTTAAACTAGGGATTGTTTGAAAAAAATAATACACGGATTAATACGATGCTGGAGCAGAGAAAATCCGTTCGTATTTTGGGATAATAGGACCGTTTTTCTTTGAGAAAACGTGCAACAGGAATTCTTACATGGAAATGCTACAAACCTTTTTTTCGTATAAGTTGCATGAACTGCTATTACAGTACCGGGAACAAATGTAGCTTGGGTTCTTTATGTAAGTACTGAATAGGATTTAAAACCTATTGTATTTGCCATTTTACTTTAAAACGATTAATAAAGGTAGTTTATTTTTAATGGTATTTCATGTTTTTTTTTATTTTTTGGGTACCCTGTATAAAAAAATAAAAAATTCTTTCGTAGACTACATTTTTTCGAGATGCAGAAGTTTTTATCAAGAATGACTATTTGTCGCAAAACGAAATTTTTGGTCCATTTGTCCTATTGGGATGTCTATCCGTGGACATACTGTATATTAAAGTTAAAGCAATTTTATATAGAGTGGTAAAAAAGAAATGTAACATTTTTAACCTAATAATTATAAAACATCGGATCTTTGTCATAACATTCTGAGTTAAAAAAAAAAGAAAATACAAGTTTATACAGGGTGACCTATTTTGGATACTTTTAGGGGTATTAGGATAAATACCAATTAAAATATTTTGTTTTTTTACATTAGCATCCTACTATTTCACCTAATAGCAGAGTCAAATCATATCAAATTAATAGCAACGCTCTTAGTTTTTAGTCAGTGGGTTATTTTAAAAACATTTATTTTTAAGGTACACAGGAGGTACATACCTTTTTGTTTATTAATAACTTTTTCCTAAATTTACTTTTTGAAATATGAAGCAAGCAACCTCCGTTACATAAAGTTCAAAATCTCTATAACTTAAACAAAGAATTTTATCATTGGTCCTTAATAACTTTAAGTAGTATCGTTTCCTTGAAGGTGTTAGACAATTTAATGGTTTCAATAACACTTAAATCTTGGACTTCCATTGTCTTTATTTGTTAATTGTTACACAACGTTTCGGTTAGTGATGTATCTCCAACCGTTTTCAAGTGATAATCAAAAACTTTTCATAAAATCTACGACTTATATACTATCCCTTGTTCACCGAAGCTTGCTAAATACATTTTTGTTGTTTACATTTATAACGGCTTCTTTAAATTTTCTTTTTTTCCAGTGGGTTTCTTTATGAATAGTTTTTGCTTCCTACCATTGTTGAGGTTTTATTTGACCAAGCGTGTTCGGCAATACCAGACTTCGACGTTTCACCTCGTTCCGTATGTTTTTTGCGTTTTTAGCTCTAACTTCAAGTGGTTTCTTTGATTCCCCGATGTATACCTCACTATATTCACAGAGAATTTGGTAGATACAGTCATTATTTGAAACATTGTTGTCTGGTCTCGTCTTAGTAAGAATACTTCTTAGAGTAGTTTGGGATTTAAATGCCGTTTTAATATCATACTTATTCGTGATTTTAAGGATCTTTTCCGAAGTTCCTTTAATATATGGAATTGTCATAAAAATTTGGTCACTTGGAGTCTCGTTCAAGTTAGAGTTTTTTGTCTTATTTTAATATTTTTTGATTGTTTTTTTATTAGTTTCTCACTGTATCCGTTCTGCTTAAAATCCCCAGTTATGTTACCTATTTTCTCTTGCAGGAATTTCCTACTGTTACATAAGGTCACTACACGATTATATAAAGTACGTATAATCCCCTGTTTGGTTTCGTTAGAGTGATTAGAATTCTGGTGTAAATATCGTTATAGGCTTAGTATGAAAACCTCGTATGGCAAAAAGTATACATTTTACAGGAGACACAAAAAACTAATTTGCTGCACTATTTTGCCTAGAATTTTTTTTACATGTTTTGGATTTAAACTAACAGTCGCGAAATGTTAAGAAGTAAAAAAAAACACACTGTGAACACTTAAAATGTGCAGCCAATCTGCCTTGGATATACAGGGTCTTCACACTAAATCCACTAAATCTTGGGAGCAGCTGATATACGTGGTTCCTGTTGTTATCTGCAGCGCAGATGAATTTTTTGTGAAACCTATTATATATAATATACGGAATTTTCTATCTAAAACTATCAAAATGTCATGTTAGAAAAAAAAATGGAAATGCGAGGTTTTCACACTAAGCCTCGATGGCTTGTAGCTTTAGGTGAATACACATTTTTGGGACCCAGTTAAAATGTTACTTTTAAGTCTGTATTTATGGGACAGTTAATGTGTTTCTTGTATTTACTATTGGCACCGTGCGCGATGACAACGACATCTGACGGCTGCATTAAATCATGCTTCCAATCCATGGGAGAGGTGTAAGATTACTTATAATATTTATTTATTTTTCGTAAATTAATATAATATATAAAACCTGTTCAGCACTGTAAAAGTAAAGTACAATATCAATGGTGAATAAACAATTTTAAAGCTTAGAAAGTAAGTAAAAAAAATGTAATAAAAAAAAGTTCTTGGAGTTTTGTAGAATCGAACTCGGACCTTATTATTGGGGAATAAGGTTATCCGGTGTAATTAATGCAAATGACAGTTAAATAACATTACAAATGTCAGTATGAAAAATAAAAAAATATATTTAAAAATGTAGCATAATAAACAGGTTTTTTTTTAAATATTTATTTATTTTTAATTGATGAATAGTTTTTTTTATTTACCTTAGACAAAAATCGGCAATTGGTCCGATAAGTGAAAAATCACCTGACAAACTTCCGAGTTTAGGACTTTTTCAATATACTTAACATTTTCTCTATTCACAATCACAGGAGACTACACAGACACTACTTAGTCTATTAAAAAGAAACTTTTTTTTTTAAATTCGCAAATCATTAAAAAACTTCAGGAAAAGGTAGGAACAAACGGTACACGGCAAGAAACGATAAGTTTTTCTTTTTGTTACGTCAAATTTAAAAGTTCGCCCAACCTCGAAACCCGAACGTCATTCGGCTACTTACCTTTTTCTTTTAACTGCATTTATTCATTTTGACCTTTTTTCTAATTTCCAACTAGCAGTTGGAAATGTATAAAATTTGCAGTAACTACTTCTGCCAGTATTGTGACATTTAAGCACACAAAAACTATTATGCACCATTTTTATTATTTTTATCTAATAGTTTACATTTGAGTCAAGCATGATTTATCGAAAAATTTGACCACAGCGAGCGCTGCAATCGATTCGGCTGTCCCCACCATATACTTCGCACCTTGCCAATACCTACTTAATCGAATTATTTGGTTAAAATAATCTAGTAGTAAAAGTACTTCAATTTTTTTGTATAATGTCTCTAAACATGCCTTTGATAAGTTTTATTCAAGTTAACAATAAGGGAAACAAAAAGCATAAATCATAAAAATACCAAACATAACTTCACCTTAATCAGCCTTTTTAAAAAAAAAACTGACCACCGCCGTGGGTAAACCTTAATTAATCAAATTTTAAAATGTGTCAGACTGCCGGGGTAATTGCGGTTCGGCCAGTTCTTAATTAGCCTTATTCAACACCTTAGATCCGGCGCTAAAAGATTTCTTGGCAACACCCCATTCTTAAGTTCTTGGAATAAGTTAACAATAACAAATAAATTTCGTGACATTGAAATCAGACATAAGAAATATTTACAAATTCAAATGTTTCATTATAATTAATTAAAAGTGAAGGATTATGAACACAATAATGCAGTTTTTTACTTTGTTTTCAGGCGAGTTAGGCCTATGTTAAATTAAAAGCTACCTACTTAAGATTGAGCCCGACCTCATACTGCTTATTTGACTGCAAACATTCTCCAAAAAAATGTATTGAAAGTTTCTTCCTCATCCACCCTATACCTCAGATTTATCAACATGTGAATTTCATCTTTTTGCACTAATGAAAGGAACTTAAAATTTGAGATAATGATGCCGGTGCCGATATGTGTATAAGCGGCTTTGCGCCATTACCGATAATATACTGTAAAAGTGGCATTAAAAAACTTTAATAATGATGCAAAAAGTTATCAGTCAGACTC
Organism: Listronotus oregonensis; assembly: GCA_019359885.1. Lineage (NCBI taxonomy): Eukaryota > Metazoa > Arthropoda > Insecta > Coleoptera > Curculionidae > Listronotus > Listronotus oregonensis. Next base: position 28,447 of record JAHBCN010002759.1, read on the forward strand.
TTAGAGTGAATAAATAAAAAAATAATCTAAAAAACTTATACTTGCTTAGTTGGTTGGCTTTTTTGAGAGGGGTTGGTTACATGCCCAGATTTTGCAGTCTTTTGGCTCGTTAAAGCTAAGGTCACATACAGCTACTTTTGCTGCAGTATATATTCAGAAACAGCGCAGCATAAAAGTAGCATGTCTGAATTACCTAGCAACCACAAAAGTAGCGTGAGCAAGTATGTTGCATGCAGTATTTTTTAACTGCGAGCAGCTTTTAAAGTAGCAACGTCTGAACAAAATTTTTTAGGGTTGCGATGGCCGCAAAAAATATTCTTAATATTCAAAAAGTATCGTTTGTCTAAATTTACGAATTTTTGTATTTTTTAACCATTATTTACAAAAATACTGAACCTATCCTAGAAAAATTGGAAAGTAAACAAATTTTATTTGTTAATAGAATATCTTTTATACTTTTACGTGATAGAGGTAATATAATAGGCCTTTTTTAATTTAAAGTTCCTGTAACATAGGGAGGAATATTCTTTACCATGTTTTAATATTATATTTTTTAATTCTTATTCTTGGGAATATTATTTTCTGATCTAAGAATAATAAATTTACCAATACCATAATATTTGTCTCAAAGTTATAGTCATTACTCTCTTATCCGCCAAAACAGTCTGATATAAATATTTTTTCGGAATTTTACGATTTTTTATATTGTCAAATCAGTCATTAAATTAGATATGTACTTATAGTCTGTCTTAAAGTATACCGTGTTAGGTCTTGTCTTCATTTATAGATTATACCTGCCGACAGCAATAAAACTGCGGATCGGTAGGTATTAAAGGACAGAACATTAGGGACGGACTTTAATAATATAAATATTTTTAATTTATTGTTTATTTAGGTAAGTATAATCTTAAGATTACATTAAGAAATTAAATATATGCAAAGTTTTAATAAATTTCTAACTGCATTATCTATACATAACTATATTTTTAATCTAAATATCTAAATCTAATTCTGTTTCACTATCAGAGTCATCATTGAGATTAATTACAATAGGATTTATGTTGTTTTGGATAGAAATGTAAGAGTCCTCAATTTTTATAATGTGATGTAGTGAATTTTTCCAGCACTCAACTGGTATGTTAGTAATTACATTTTTATCAAATTTATAACACTGGGACTTAAAGTAGGTGTAACATTTTCTGCTCTGATCTTTGATTTTACTTGGTTCTTCAAATGCTCTATGGGGTTAAACATACAGTGATACGGAGGAAGCCGTAAGACAGTATGCCCAGCCTGTTCAGCCAAATTATCACATACATATTGTTTTTTAATTGCATATGAATTTAGGACTTCCAAAAGTTGCGTTTTTTTTGTAACTGAATTTAAAATAAGTATAATTTTCTAACAAATATTCCTGGATTTCAGTTTTTGAACTTGATGAAGCGGGTGCTTTGTGTAGCAGACGGCTGTGGTAGCTTGCGTTATCCATGACAATAACACTGTTGTTTGGAATATTTTTAAAAGATAATTTTGAAACCAGTTTTCAAAAAGTTCTGCACTTGTATCCTCATGATAATCCAAGCTAGAATCCTTAATATTCTTTGCAGACAACAGCAAGCAGTTTGGGACAAATCCGTCTTCTGAACCAGCGTGTATTATGGTACTGCGTTTTCCTTTATTTGAAGGTGCTTTCGTCTGACAGTTTTGACTGGAATCAACCCATCCTTTGGATACTGTATCGTGTGTATCGAATCATGTTTCATCAAGGTATTTATGGATCTGTTTTCTAACCTATATCTTTTAATTTCTTGAAGGTAATTAAATCTCCAAGTGCGTAATCTGTGCGATTCCATTACTACTTGTCTTTTGTCTATTTTGCGGTATTTAAATCCCATTTTACAAACAACTCTATGGAGGGTGGCACGGCTAATATTTATATTGGTTTCGTCTTCGTCTAGCTTGTTTTTCAGTTTATCCAAGGTAGGAATAACTCCGCTTTCATAAAGACAATATATTTTTCTTTTTATTAGGTTCTGATCACTATTGTCTATACGGCGAGATTGAAAATCATTACGTTTTTTTCTTTTGTTTAATTCTTCACTAATAATAATATCCCTTATCGATGATATTGGACTTTTTGTAAGTAGACAGGTTTCTTTTGAAGCTTCTTGTTTAATCAGACCTCTACTGATTAAAGTTTCATACATATTTTTCACAACCTGTTTTGCATCTAATGACAAATGATTTCGACGCGACATAGTTATATTCTCGTAAAACAACTTTTTCGAAACGCACAGTAAAAACGGTTATTCGACACTGCCACTAAAATATTAGCCAAAATATTTATATGCTTAATGGTTAATACTCAAGAAATCCTGGCCCACCCCTGCCCTTATTAACAAATGGGTTTACCCAATAACAATAGGTAATAAAATCGTTAAAGGTTTATTGGAGTATGGTCCGTCAAAAGCCATAACGATATACTTTGAGACAGACTATACCTTGCCGCTCATTTTTACAACGTACTACCAGTTTCTGTTGTACCTCCGACCAGTGAAGTCACGCGATAAAGAGTACATGACTTTTTCCGGGAAGGACGACTGGCGAAGCCGTATTAACAGATTTTAACCTTCGGGGCTTCAGGAGAGACTCACGCCAATTCATATGGTCCTTCTTCTGTGGCTAGGCGCTGTGAGCGAAGATTCCCATAACCTTGTGTTTTTTCGGTTTTGTGATGTCCACGAAGTGTTTTCCAATGGTCGAAGATGGATGCGCGCGCAGCGGGAAGCATCAGAGTTGACAGAAACCGGTTATGCGCAATACCAGTAGCAGTTCTTGCTTTGACACATTACTTGTGTCTTTCATAAGTTTAAATTGGTAAAAAAATTGGAATTTTTGGGGGCTAAAGATCCCGACATTCAGAAGTTCTACCGACAACGGCAGGGAAAGCTCACGTTGCCACATCGCAACGTGTGTCTGGAAAGGGAGAGCTGGCAAATTGACTAGTATTAACGCCATAAACACAAACTTCTTGAAATTACTTGGTACAATGCTGTACCACATTTTGACAGTAATTATTATTTTTTGGTATTTTGAGGGGAAATATAAATTGTGGTTTACCATTGTTCCTTTATGCGTTAGAAATAGTGAAAGTCAGATTTTGGTGCATTTAGTGTGTTAAAAAACCGTTGGTTTTGTATTATAAAAAGTGGTAAAACAATTGTACCACAAACCTAAAGGGTTGATAAAAAGTTACAGCCAAAGGCATGTTTATGTTTAAATCCTCCTCGTAAGAGAGATAGGGCTGTGACAGATAAATGGAGAAATAAACGAATGCTAGGATGACATTTAGGAACTCTAAGGATATAATAGCGGTTTTAATTCTCGTAAAAATGCTGTTATAAGCTAAACGCTGAATAAAAAGATGCTTGTTTTATACTATTGACAAGGAAAAATACGGAATTATACTTACTAAACCAGAAATTACAAATACTTTACCGTGTGGTACACCTTAATCAATCAAATTTTAAAATGTGTCAGTCTGGCGTGGTAATTGTGGTTCGGCCAGTCCTTAATTAGCGTTATTCAACACCTAAGATCTGGTGCTAAAAGATTTTATTGCTACACCCCTTTTCTAAATTCTTTGAATAAATCAACAATAACAAATGCACTTAATGTTTATCCCGTCATTTTAATAAAGGCATAAAGAAATATTTGTATTCTTTAGTGGCGCCTGCATATCCATTAATTCATTAGAGAACGAGGAATTTATAATAATAATATTGCAGTTTTATTGTCACAAAAAATTATTAAAATGCGTTTTGGTCAAACCAACAAGAATAAAATAATTTTAAGTTAAAAACACTAGTAGTTTAAAATTTTAACTTTTATTTTGGGCTTTGAAAAGGAAACATCAGGTTGCTATCTCTGAAGATGCAAAACAATCGTGGGTGCAACTCTGGGTGATCAAATAGTAAATTACCCACCTAAAAGTACCATTAGATTGTTTTTGACCTTTTAAAATGTATTATCTTTTCTTTGAATTACACGAGACAGTGTAACCTCGTCTAGGTCAAAAATACGTATTTTGTAAGAAAAAAAGGGGCTCTGAAAAAACTGGTTATACGTTTCAAATATCTAAATGTGGCCGTGAAAAGAGATTTAGCTTCTTTTGTTAATACTTTAATTTAGCTCCAGACGATGAAATCATTCCTGAAATCTGCTGACATTGCACGCCTGTTCAAAGCTTGAATCATTTAAATAAACCAGGACACATAAAGGCTGAAATTTTACACAAGTGTGCAAATTAATATATTTTCACACGTCAAGTGCCAAAGGGGCACTTTTACACTTGACGTAAGAGCGCCAGTTTTTTTATCTATTATAAAATTATTATTATTTAGATGAAGAAACAAATTTTTACGTATATAGAAGAAACCAGAACTAGTAACCTAAACTATCATTTTCTCCTTTAAAAAATCGTGCAAAATTTACACTATACACCGATAAATATGGAAAAGGTTCTTTCTTGCATACTTTATTTTACTTCTAATAGAAAAAATATTAACAAAAAATACATTAGGCACAATAACTATGACAATTAATGAAATAGTGAAAATTAAATATTGAAATTAAGAGTTGAAGGAGAAACCCGCCAAAAAAAGTAAATGTACAGGCGTTCATTTAACGTAAATATGAAATTATTTGGGGTCTAACCAAAAAAATAATAATATTAAAATACCAAACCAACATGATTTGACAATACTTGTATTACATATAATAGCGCTTGTAAAATGTTTCTGGTAAATAAAGCTTCGCTTAAACTTTTTTTTTTCTAATTTTTTTATTGTATTTAATGGGCTTATCTAATCTGACGTCTTAGTTAGGGGTAATTGACATTTGGTTATGTAGCAAGTGCAGGTAATAAGTGTTAAGTTTTAAGTGATTCGTGAAATCAACCTATAAGCAGTCACACACGTTAGTTTTACTAATCATTTAAGTCTTGCACTTCTCACCTGCACTTGCTACCCCATAAAATGTAAATTAGCCTTTAAAGTAATAAAAACGTGAAAAATCTGTTGATTTTAAGCTGTAAAGTTTAAGTTAAAAGAGAAGTATACAGTGTGTCCAAGATAAGAATGAACAGCATGGGGATCTCCCAAGGAAGTTTAAAGGTGTATGAAAGCCCAATACTGTAGAACAAAATTGTCCAGGCGTGCAGGGCAGCGGGAATAGGGGGATTGGCCCCTCGGAGTTTGCGCAATGAATAGTAGGTCAGAGCCGGACTTCCATAATTCTTTGTTACTACCTATAAAGTTGACATCATCAAATGTCAAATTCAAGCATTTACTGTTTTTTTATTTTTTGCACAAAATTGTTGGTTATTAAACGATACTACCATAGAATATTTAAAATTATTGTGTAATATCATATTTTATATCATCTGTTATAATATGGAAAGAAGCCTTCTATTTAAATGGTCCATATTTTTGTGAGTTTTGTATTTTTACCAAAAATCTTTGTAAATAAATAAAAACACGATTTTTTAAAATAAATTTCATTGCATGATAGTTTCATGTACTTATTACCAATTTTGTGATAAAAGAAGGGCAAGATAGTGTAAATGAGTTTAATCTAATCCTAAGATTCTGGTTGTACATTAAAAAGTAAAAATTTTTATAACTGCTTTTGGGGCATATACTTTTCACTAATAACAAACATTCATGAGACAGAATAACAGTGGTTAAAAATGTTTAGTAACCTTTGGTACCTAGGTATCCATTGTAACAGTATCCGTTAAATATTATGTGTCTACAGTATATCGAGCTTAAAAAGTTGATAATGTAAGTTTAAAAAACCAAAAATCTAATTTTTTTTTAAACAAATACAGAAAAAGCAAAAAGCAACTTTAACATAAAATTGTACTTTCTTTCATTCAGTTAGAGGGACCTGTATATATTAAAATTTGCATGGTCTGCCCAGTAATTAATAATTTTGATCCTTTAAAAGAATGTACTAAATTATTAAATGAAATAAAAGTATCTAAATGTAAACCTTATTTCTTTTTAATAATCCACAGAAATACACAAACATTGTGGAAATCATTTAAAAGATAGTTAAGATTGCCTTACTTTTCTCACTGCTATTTCCTATGAAATTTTTATTATTCTATGATTCCTAATTGATAAATTATTATTTTTTCGGTTACCTAACGTTACGTCTCATAAGAAGCACCTAATTTAAATATAAGAAATACTTACCTAAAGTAAAAAATGCCGGGTATGTTACCCTTGGATTTGCAAGACAAAACCATACAACCTCTAATCATTTTGTTACGATATTATAAATAACAAACAAAAAACACAAAATTATAGTCACAATTTAATAAAAACTAATCACTAAAATAAGAAGGTTTTTATCAATCCAAAAAACTTCTGCAACCACAAAATATAGGTACTCACACAAAGCAAAACAATCGAAACACATACGGCGCAAAGGGCACAAACCATAACGAAAATGACGAATGATGAGACGACGACGGTTGAGGGTACAGCGCGGATATAGTTTCATACGCGCCGCTCGCGCCCTTGCACCAAAAACCTTAGGCAACCTAAAACCAAGAACGGTACCACGGCTCTCATAAAAGTATAATATGTTGCCTAACTACACACTGATTTATCAGTGTGTAAGTAGGGAACACATTAAATTATTTCGTGGAATTTTGTTATTGCGCCAGAATCGGCGGCGCCAACTCTGACAGTTATTTTCATACTGGGTTGGACATTTTTGGATCGAATGGGCCATAGCATTGGGCTTCCATACACCTTTAAACTTCCTTGGGATCTCCGAAACGGTAAGAGATTGGTGGCTGCTTTATAGTTGGCATAGTTGCCTATTGGGGAGCTCAATAATATACCGTTAAAAATTGAAATTATGTTTCGTACTTCCAGATATATGGCAAAAACACTGAAACTTTCGATTTTGGTTTTTATTTTTTTACTAGTTTATTTCAAAAGTAAGAAAGATTCCAAAAATACATTCTTTTTAAAACTTTTTGCGCTTTATGTATTGGAGAAGTCAAAAATTTCTTAACACTTAACACTTAATATTTACTTAACAAATATGGAACGCCCCTATAAGAAATCACGTTTCTTGTCTAACTCATTGTCTCTTATGAAAAATAAGTTTATTTAACAAAAAAATATCAAGTGTCATTGGGATTAAAACTGCTTCAAAAAATGCAATAAACAATCGAGGACCATATTTAAAAAAATAAAGTTGTTGATGGTTTAGCAAAAACAAAACGTTGTAAAAAATTTTGACCTCACCAATAGATGAAGCGCAAAAAGTTCCAATAAGACTGTATTTTTAGAGTTATTCTAACTTTTAAAATAACTCCCTAAAAAAATAAAAACGAAAATCGGAAATTTTACTTTTTCCTCCATATTTCTGACAGTATAAAATATAACTTTAATTTTACAACAAGGGTGATTTATATTATATTGGGCACAGTGACATATGCTTAAGGGGGCCAGACACCCCCAGTTTTTAAAACAAATTAAATGCTTTTAGAATTTTTTTTCTATATTATTTTATTAAATTTTTAAATTTTACAGTTGGGCTCCATCAATTATTGCACTCAATATACGCCACTGATTGGGTATTAATAATTTTTCAAAGTCTACTAACCGCGTTGGGTTTGTCAACTTGTTTACTAGGTGATTAGTATGCAACATTTTTGTTAATTAGATTATTTTAATTATAACTAATTGATACTAATCCAGAGGCAAATGCCACCAAGTTTATGGACTAATTAGAACTTCGATAAAGAATAAAGAATACAAAAAGATTAAAAGACACAGCAAATCTGTCTTTTAAATATCAGCATAGATTTATCATGCAATTTAATACTTTTCTGACAGTAATAATTTAGGGTTAGAGAGTTTTGTTCACTTAAATAATTGTTTTTGTTAGATAAACCCTGTTAAAAAAACTCAAATGCAAGCCCCAAGGGTTTATGTCACATAATGTCCACAAACTTTAAGTTAATATTAACATCATTACATGACTACTGGTGACATACTCCACTGCATTTAGAGGTTTTAATATTCAGCACCTTTTGCCCGAAAGCAGTAAAGAATACCTATTGACCGTTTTATGGGTAAATCGTTTGGATCAATCAGAGAAATAGAGAAGAGGAGAAAGCGCTTCAATCTGCGCGAAAAGTCTAATATAGGGCGCCGCCATGGTTGCTTTCGCTTGTCATTTGTCATCATTTGTGCTTGTCATGTCATAATCTTGTTTGTAAACAAAAATTTAATTAAAATGGTTTTGAATGAATAATATTACGTTTTATGAATGAAATTAAAATTTTAAGATGAAAACATGTACCATTAATAAACAGTATACTATGCAGGTGAATAATTTGTATGAATTCAAAAATATTTATGGGTTAGAAGATTTTTTTCTTGGTAAAAAGCTCAGAATATTGAAATCCTACATAATGTGTTTTTGATTTGTTTAGTTAGGATAAAGAAAGCAGAATACGTTATAAATATGCATATAATATATATATTACATTTTTTTAATGAAAAGGGCAAGAAGATCCAGGTGACTTGGCAGAAACGATAAATGGAAATGCTAAAATCGAAATACCAACTTGTTTACCCAAAAAAGCTTTAATAATTTTACCCAATAACTGCAGTGCTGTCTTTAGAACTCTAAAGTAAACATATCTTTTTATTGGATTCTTTAAAAGTCAAATAAAGGCCTCTGTTATTCAAAATTTGTGTACAGTATTTCACACTTTTTTATGTAAGTGCTCTTATTGAAGGTGTATTTCATAATTTGGTGTGTACAAAAAGTGTTAACTAATTCTGAATAACACCCAGACCTAAAGTTACAATAAGAGAATATAGCAAAAAATGCATACAATATAAAAGGCATCCTAAAGAATTTCCCAGCGAGAACATGCAATATGGACAAATCGAGGGACAAATAGCATTTTATTAAATAAAATAAATAATCAATAAAGAAGTGTTTTATTTATACACTGTATTTTATGTCAAATGTTTTTTTTTGCATTAAAAAGTAAATTTACTTCAAGAAATGACACTGGATAATACATGTAGTTGGCCCAATTGAACACCTTTATTTTATAAAAGGGTTGTTTAACAATATCTATAATCATATATCATCTTAAGCAGGTGATCATAAGTGTGAGTTTTTTTCTTACTATGAAAATTATAAAAGGAAGGTCCTATATATTTAAAAAAAATACATGCTATATATTAATTTTTCTGTGATGATACTAACCTCTTAACTTATCTTACTCGTTTTGTTTACCTATACCATTTTAAACAATGCTCAGGTCAGCTGCCATTCACATATCTTTTTCTTATGATACTCTTTTTTTCAATACCTATACTCCTTTTTTTTTAGTTTTCAGAATACAACCAGACATAGTCAGTCCTTGCCTTTGTAGCTTATTTTCTCAAATTTCTTAAAATAATTTTTAGTGGAGAATAGGTTTTTTTTGACAATTAATATTGTAAAATTGCAAACATAAACTTCTGTTTCCTGTTAAACTAATCTTATTGTATTGTATAATTTAAGATAATTTTTATCGATGTTTAAATATTGTAGATCACACACACATTCTAATTGAACTAATTATTTCATAATTAGTTTATATTTAGGCTGCTGCAGAGACAATTTGAATGATTAATATGTGGCAATTGCCAATACTAAGATACCATAATAATAGAGTTATATAGACACAATCATGGGCAAGTTCACACTCTCCCTCTGAGGAATAGAAAAGTGACATTCTTACACTTAATCCGGTAGGTTAGTTTGCTTAAACTATTGGGTTAACAAAAAAAACAAGATATTTTTATTAATAGGTTTTATTGACCATTAAATGGAATCAGCTTGGTTAACTTATTTCTTATTCTTTCCCCTTGAATAGTTTTGGTATGGTGTTTCGCCCGGGAATTGGTGATAATTGGTGGGTACTTGGGTGGAAATGCCATCCAAAAAAAAGCAAAGGTATAACATTTTGTCTTAAAAGTTTTCCTTGTCCTATATGTTCAGTATCCAGGAACTGTTTTAAACAAATGTATCTGCTAGCTGACCAATTGTTCATTTGCAGTATACTCAACCATTTTTTAATCAAAACTTCCTCTTTTGGAAATCTAAAATTAAAATATTACATGTAAATTTTGTTGCGCCTGCAAGTATGCAAAAATCAAGAGACCTAAACTATTATAATATATGTTATCTTATAAAATTACAATTAAACTATTTTAGCTTTAATTTTTCTAGGTTTTTATTTACCCAATAAAATATTTTCATTATATAAAATGGGGTACTTACAAACGAAAATAATATCTTCTGCTGTACTATATCTTCTAGAATTGGAACACCCTCTCACGCAACAAGACATAGTTCATTAAACTAAATTAAAGCATTATAAATGGGAACACTTAACTAAAATAAAACGAAAGATACTAAGCCAAATCTAATCCAAAAAGTAAACAAAACATTTACGAAAAACTCTTGTTTATACGACAACCCTTTTTATTCCATGAGAACAACAAAGAAAACAAAACAAATGTCAGTTTTGATTTGACAAGTAGAAGCAACCATGGCGGCTCACATGCCGTCCTCGTAAAATTGGATGCGCAGTGGTCGAAGCGCTTTCTCCCCCCTTCTATTTCTCTGGGATCAATTCGTGATTTGTCATATATTTTTCTAAAGTTGCGTCGTGTCTATGGATTGTAAAGACCAGAATCACCATCTCTGTGTTACAAAAATGGCCCTCAAATTGCACTAAATGAAGATGGCGCTGGTGTTCCAGGGAACCATTTTTAAACGAATAACCTTGTTGTTTTAAACTTTACTTTATATATTGCGGCCAAGGTCATTGGTTCTCATTGGTTTTCATCATAACTCTCGCCACACCAGCGCCTATGTATCTAATGCCATTATGGTCCACATTTTGAGCCAAATAGCCATAAGTGCTCTTTATCTCGTTACCCTTCATTGTCGTGTCACAGGTTTTGCGTAGTAACGCGTCCATTAAATTTTATTTAATAAAACGTATATATGAGGGGTGCTGAATCCGAAAATCATGACGCGCCCACTTTTTTTATGTTAATTTTGAAAATTTGTAAATACCCATAAAAAAGTAATATTTTATTATCACACAATGCACTTTTTAGCCTATGGATGTATTTAAAGTGCATAGTATGCATTCAAAAAATATAAAAATTTAATAAAAGCATTAAAGTTACGATCTCGAAAAAATTTGTTACTCGGGGTTTTCGGTGGTGCTGATTACAAATCTGACGAAAAAAGTGGAAAATTCAAAATAATGTACGGAAAATGGCGCCAAATTCAAATTTCAAAGGTCTGTTTCTAGCTTTCTTTTATATTCAGCAGCTGACTTCCTTATCATTAAATTTGCTTCCACCCACAGAAGGGGGCTTAAAGAAAGCACATAGAACGTGTATACTTGCAATGCCAAGTTTGGAATAGGAACAACATAGATCTTTGCTTATGGGGATGAAAAAAAATATATAACAGAAAATATTTTAAAGCCTATATTTTCTGACACCCCTTTAATTCCAGAAAGTATACTTAAAAATTTTATTTGCTTTTGCAAAACCAATTGCGGAAACAAATGTGGGTGCCGACGTCTAGGATTAGAATGCAATAAATTTTGCAAACACTGCAAAGGCCAAGAATGTTTAAATGTTGAAGGAATTGAAGATTATGCGCCCCAATCTTTAACCCAGGCTAACGAAGCTGAAATTATAGAGGTCGAAGTTGAGCCTCCATCTGTATTAAATTTACTAAATCAAGAAGACGAAAATGACAATGACGAAAGTGAAACAAGCATCTATGACGCCGAATGCAGCTCTGAGACAGCTGTGATGACGAACCACCTTTTAAAAGATTAAAAATGAAAAAAAAAATATTTGTATGTTTTGTATTTATATTATATTATTTTTTGTACATTTTTGCAAAATAAATATGCTTTATCCTAAATATTTTATTTTATATTTATTTATTTAAAAAGCTTACGCCTAATTTTATATTTACATATAATTAACAATATTATAAAATACATTTATTTATAACAACCAAAAAGGTATTTAAAATTTTATATTTTAAATTTGCCGCTTTTTTGAAATTTTTTTTGTCAATAAAAGAATTTTTTTCTAGAAAATACCATTTTTTATTTATTTTAAAAAATTAGAATTTATTTTAATTACACTTATTATAAAAAAGAGTTTAAAATTTAGCTAAGACCAGAGAGGGTTAAAGAGAAAGAGGGAGGAGAGGGGGGAATAAAAATTTCAAAAAAAAATTGCAACTAAAAAATTTTTATATAGATTTTTTACGTTTGAATTTAAAAGAAAGCTAAAAACAGGCCTTTGAAATTTGAATTTTGCGACATTTTTCGTCTGTCATTTTGAATTTTTTTACTTTTCTCGTCAGATTCGTAATCAGCACCCCCGAAAACCCCCGAGTAAGAAAATGTTTTGAGATCGTAACTTATTTATTGCTTTCATTAAATTTTAATATTTTTTAAATGCATACTATGCACTTTAAATGCATCCATAGGCTAAAAAGTGCATATAAGGGTTTTAAAATGACTAATATTACGTTAGAGTGCTAGTGTGATAATAAAATACTACATTTTTATGGGTATTTACAAATTTTCATAATTTACATAAAAAAAACATTCGAATAAAACGTAAAACAGCGAAAAATGCACTTTTTTTGCATAAAAGTGCATTTTTGGGAAAGTTCCCCCAATTTTCAAGGGGACGCGTCATGATTTTCAGATTCAGCAGCCCTCATATCATCAAGGATAAGATTAATTAATAAGTATTTAATTGTCATGGTGGTGTTGTGTTTTTAATTACCTTCCCGGATAAGTCACTCTTTTTCGGGAATAATCAGAAAATTGAGCTGTTCTCGATTTTCACCAGATATCTCCATAAAGATAACGTATAAAGTAAAATATGTACTTTCTGGACGGTTGTGGTAAAAAATAGTTATTAAAACTTTATTATTGTCATTTTTCTATAATGTTTATTTTGGTGATTTGTTTTGATTAATGCTTTCTAGGGACGCAACATAGTTTGACCCCCTGGCTTAGATATATGCGAGAAATACGTTTATTGCATAATTAACTAACTTACGACTGATATAACTTGGCAATCTAAGTCCATAAAACCTATTTTTATTAAGTTAAACGCTCCTAAAATGAGTTTGCGGTTAAACAGAGCAATTTTACAATAAAAAGTAATTAACCAGCTGATTTGATTTATATTTAGAGATGTTGTAAACTCAATAGATTGATATTAATGGTTCTAATTTATTGAACTGAAACTGAGTCATATCGCTTTAAGTCTGGGCATTTTCCGTTAATTTTAGGTAATTGAGATATTTATCAATTATATTTTAGAAGTTCCCAGGAAACATTACTTCGCAGCTTTTTCCGTCATTCATTAAAATGTGACATTGAGACGTCTTACGATTTTGTTTTTCCTACTTTTACAGTAATTCTAGAATTATTAAGGCAGCAGTATACAAGATTTTATAATAATTTTCAGATAAGCACAAAGAGTTAAACTTTAAACTTTTCAATAAAATATTCAATGTGTTGCATAAAGTCCAATGTAGTTTAAGTGTCTTAAAGGGTCATTCATTAATTAAGTTAGGGTCCAGAGGGGAAGGGGGACTAAGAAAATCTTTACATGCCCTTATCTGGGGGGAGCGGCGTAAAACTCATTCTTACGTAATATTTTATAGGTCGAAATTTATTATTAAAAATCTAGTTCTATTTCGGATGCTAAATGGTTTTCTTCATTCTAAAGGTGGCCACAGACATGTGAAGTTTGTCAACTTTCAAACAGCAAATGTTTGATATTTGGCAAATATCTCAGACACACACTACATGAAAATACACAAATATTTGTTATTTGTCATACATCAAATATTTCCCATCAACTGTCGGTAAATAAGCACAAATCAAAGGAGACAAATATTTGAGATTGTGCGTAGTTGTTTCAGATACACACATGCCCCGTATTTAAATTGATATCGCAGTGCTAAGCAAGTGTGCACGTGTTCAAGATGGAGTGGACAAACGAACTTGTGTTGGAGTTTTTAGAATTGTACGAAGAGGAACCTGCAATATGGAATGCTTCGCATATTCAGCATAAAAATAGGAACGACGTATATGATGCATGGTTGCGGATAAAGAATAAATTAAGCACTCCTTGTTCTATATCCGACTTAAAAAGAAAAAGGAGTCACTAATGTCATCATTTCGAACATGCTTGAATAAAATAAAAGAAAGTAATAAAAGTGGAGCAGGTGCCAGCGATATGTATAAACCCACTTGGTTTGCCTTTGAAACAATGGCACGTTTTTTGGGGAATAAGGACGAACCAAAGAAAACAATAAATTCAGAGGTTAGTAGAACCGTTTATTTATTTTTTATTTCCTATGGTTTTTCAAATAAGGGCTACTTATGCCCGACACTGTGTACAAGTTTAAAGTTTTACCAATAATTGTCTTGCCAATCAATCCGACCTTCTCCCATGAAATATTCAGCAAATATATCCCGAACAATTTTTGCCTCCATGCTTGCTTTTCTTGGCACCTTCTTAAAAGGTAACAGTGATCTTAAGTCATCTTGATCACGACGCCAGAAACCTGGTTCGATATTTCCTTCTTCTCCAGCATCAAACATTCCCGGAGGTGAGTATTGTGACCGTGAAGTTGTACTTTTTCTCAAAAAATTATGCAGCACGACACAAGTCATAGTAATAATTGTCGCTTTTTGTGCCTCAAGTAGCATTGGTTTTCGTAAGACTCGAAATACAGAGGACATTACTCCAAAAACATTCTCTACTACACGTCTCGCACGTGATAGACGATAGTTAAAAATCCTCTCTTTACTGCCCTTTGTGTGCAGTCCAGGAAACGGCTTCAACATACACGTGCTTAAAGGAAATGCATCATCACCTATGAAGACATATGGCATAGGGGAGTTGGTACCGTTAAAGGATTCATCCAAAGGCAAATTTAATTTATTACTCTCCATTTTGGTAAACAACTGAGTATTCCGAAATACCGCTCCATCGCTAAGCCTGCCTTGGCAGCCGCAATCTGCATATATGAAGCAGTAATTTGCATCTACCAAAGCCATTAGTACGACACTAAAATAATTCTTATAATTGTAATATTCGGATCCGCTGTTAATAGGAGACTGTATAGTTATGTGCTTTCCGTCTAGGGCGCCCACACAATGGGGAAAATTCCACAATCTCTCATAGTCGTTTGCTACACATCTCCACCCTTCTTGGGATGTAGGCATCTAAAAGTATATACATACAATTATTGAGCCACAATGATTATGAATATTATGGTACTAATAATAATAAGAATAAAAATAATAATAATAATATCAGTTGGTCGAAGTGAATTCTTCTTCATCTGAATAAATTTAACCGGCCCAAACCGTGAAAAAAAATGGAAATTGAATTAGTATTAATGATATTATTATTTTTATTATTTTAAAACAATAGAGACAAATGGTGTTCTAGGAGAATAACAGCTTAATTTTGTGATTTTCAGGATATTCTGTCACAGTTAGAGGAGGAATCCAGCGAAACAAATGGAAGTGAGCATGGCGAAAATGTTGAAACAACAGTGTCTAAATCCTCCCCACGAAGCGTTTTCAAGGTTCCTGGGAAGAAGAAAATGAGAGGTTCGTTAGCAGCAGATGAAGCCCTGCATACACAAATGCAAGAAGCATACTCTATACTTAAGAAAAAAATGAAAAAGATGACTGCGATCTATATTGCGAATTTCTTGCTGTAAAACTGCGCAAAATGGATGAGCGAACGCGAGACATCGTAATGAATCAAATAGATAATATCGTTTTTCGCACAAAAATGGGTTATTCTCAGTATCAGTATACCTCTTGCTCAGGTAATGAACACCCGTCTGCTCCTCAAACAAACGTCGTTCCACAACAGACAGATGTCAGATATCTACAAGCATACTCTCCATCCCATTCACAGATTTCATCCTCACCAGTCTCAGATGTTTCCCATTCCCATCAGTCGGAACCAGGGTTACCTTCTTTCAACACTGTAACTGACGATGTTAATTCACCACAGTCCAACGAAGATATAACAGTAGTGACTTTTTTGAACAACTTTAAGTAAAATATTTATATCTTTTAGTTTTAAGATTGGTATTATTTCTATTATATGCTCCAGTTTGTCCAGAGAGTTTTGTTGTGTTTCTATAAATTACCTTCAAAATATAATATTTTACAAATTCTATCTCTTACCTTTACTGTACCTCCTAATACTTTTATTATTGCCTTGCAAACTTCAGGAACGATGCTTGATATCAACTGGGATGAAACTTTGAAAAGATAGCAAAGGCTCTTAAAGCTGTCACCGGTTGCTAGAAATCGCAATGTTATGGCCAGACGTTCATTTGCAGAAACGGCTTTCCTCCATT
This sequence comes from Listronotus oregonensis, assembly GCA_019359885.1. Classification (NCBI taxonomy): domain Eukaryota; kingdom Metazoa; phylum Arthropoda; class Insecta; order Coleoptera; family Curculionidae; genus Listronotus; species Listronotus oregonensis. Next base: position 45,010 of record JAHBCN010002759.1, read on the forward strand.
TTGTGTTTTTCTTTACAATATAGGGCTCTACCATATTAAGTAAAATTTCAAAATCCTCAGAAGACATCCTACAAAAGTTTTCAAAGAAACCGGAAGGTTCTTTTAACAGATCTGCCAACAAATTACTGCCACTGTATCTACAAGTAAAGATTACATTGTTAACTATTCGTTAATTTCCAGTCTGCAAACTTACCTTTCTCTGCTTCTGATAAGTGACATCGTCCACCATCTTCTTGGCTTTCTTTTCTTTTTCTTCTTTAGTAACAAATAGGCACTACTTATAACAAGAAAAGCAGCAGCTGCGGTTTCTACATCCATATTTGCAAACAAACAGCAAACAACAAAATTTGACGTTTCCGAATTTTGCTTGAAACTTGGCAAATCAACACATGTGTGTAGATGTATGCTTGGTACTTTGCAAATATTTCGACAAACAGTTCGCAAATAATCAAACATTTGGCATTTGCCACATTTCACATGTCTGTGGCCACCTTAAGATGTGCACTTTAAATTACATCTTTTTTTACGAATGTTTATTAGTTTCTTTAAGACTTATTTAAAACTAGTCGATCGTTATTTTAACGGTGTTATTCGTTTATAGATGGTTTAACCGATTTATGTTTACTTTAAGATTTAAAAAAAATACTTTTAATTATATGAATAGTATCTTAAAGACTAGACAGTTGTCTATTAATAAATTAGTCACTAAAGAATAAAAATTTAACTGATCCTTTTCTAACAACGTTTTATTATTCAGAAAAACGAGATTCAATCTAACGTAAAAGGAGAAAGGGGGGTTTAAGAAATCTTATATACCCTTACATGGGGGTAGGTGGGATTAAAAATCGTCAGAATCATCCTTACCTAATTAATGAATGGTCCCTAAGCACGTATATTCCCAATATAATATTTTTCTTGTAACGGGTAAAAGTCGAACGTTATCAGTCAAATTACGGAACATTAAGTAAGTTTTAATATACCAATTATATACAATTTACATAAAATATTTTGGTTTTATTCATGAACAATCGTTCTACCAATGCTGCGCTTGAGCCTTTTGCTCATTCATTAGCCGTTTTAAATAGTTTCTTTTATTTTTCATACAAAGTTCAAAGTTATATTTAAGGTCAAGCAGATCAAGCGCACTCTTTCTCTGATTGTCAAAAAATCTTTTGGGTTGTATGGCATATCTGTAACTGACTCAAAATAATTTGCTTCTGCCTCTTTCACAGTTTTCAGGATACGGGCATTCTTCCGGAGAGCTAGAAGGCACGCGCATCCCCGAAAAAGGATCTAAAACTTCCCCTCTCTTATAATTTTAGACCCAAATCTATTTTCTTGGTTGTTTGCATGTGATGAAAGAAATCATTGATTCAGAAATTTTAACCTTTTTGGAAAAAAACAAAGTTACACTTGACAGATGAGTCGAATTCCGACAGATTTCACATTACTGAAACAAGTCTTTTGAATTCCCCGGCAAATTCATGATCGTTGTTTTTGACACATCTAAGTCTTTGGCCTGGTCTGGCCTAATTTGTTTCTACATAAATTTAATTCCTACTGTTATTTGCCTAAACGTTGTTCTTGGCTTATAGTTTTCTTTTTAGCTTCTTTACTGCTACCAACACTACATTTTCTTCAAATCTTTTTTGTCGACCATAAATCTTCACATCTATAGTTTTGCTGAAGAAAGTAGCTTTTTATTTATTTTCGTCAGCCAGTTTTTAAGCCACATTTAAAAAAATAAGCGCAGATTCATGCATATTTCTCCTTTACAGGATCTTCAAAATAAAGTGGAATGAGGCACCTAAAATTTTGTTTGGTTTATTGCTCCAAAAACAAAATCATGTTTGCTCTCGCAAAAAAAGTCTGCCTATACTCTTCCTTTATCTTGTGATTGGCCAAGTTCGAGGAGTAATTTCATCTTGTGGACGATACTTTTAAGAATGACCTTAATTGGTAACACGTTATACCTACAGCCACAGCAACTTTGACAAAAGCTTGGTTTTTTTTTCAGCCAAAAAGTATTTTGCTGACTAGTGCGACGATACCTTTTTTATCATAAGGCAGTCTACAAAGGCTTAAAGTCTAGATAATGGCATCTCTACCGACTTGTGGCTCTTTTGATTTCATTCAAAGAAGATATTAGTATATAGTAAATATTGTGAATGTTTACTTAGAAATCAATAACAAAAAATATTTTTATTTTATAATCAAACTTTTATTAGTCATCACTGACTTCATACAAAATGCTTGCCAACTTATTGTTTTGATCAACTCTCGTAAGCTCATAATTTCCTACATATTTTTTAGTTTTTTCATATATTTTTTTAAACTATATTTCTTATTTTTTGTGGTATGTAAAGCTTTATGTGTATCACTAACGCATTGCTAACGCTTTAAGTTGCTGTATTTTTTAAGTGTACAGAAGAAATGGCAACTTTTACAGATAAAACCGATGGAAAGTTAAAAATTTTTGTTTTATTTATCTTTATTTTTTAGGTTAGTTTTAGATAGTGCACAAAAATTTTCCATAACGTATAAGGAAAAATGTGTTTTTCGAAATAGCATATCATAATTAACAAAAAAGTAAAGACAGTAAGACAGGGTCGGATTTAACCTCAGCGCCGCCCTTGGGCACTGAAGAAACAACCGCCCTATCACCGAAATTTTACACAAAATTATAGTTTTCATATACAATGTTTTAAGTGAAACTTTTTTATCGACGTATGGAGAAATTTTATAGCAATATTAAAAAAAATCGTTACACTTTTCATGTTACGCTCGACCGTCAATTTAAGCCTACTGAATTACCTCACTTTAGGCATTTGCATCAAAAAGGGCTTTACCAAAGTTAGGTTTTCTGTACTATTCGAAACGATTCCGACCGGTATATTTTAAGAAATTCCAAAAAAAAATTCAAAAATTTGATTTTTTTTATATAACTTTTAAACGGCTGTACCGACCAATCTTAAAAACTAATTAGCTTTTAACCTCAAAAAAAAACGCGTCGATCCCCCCAAACATGTCAAAATTGGTTGATTCGTTCAAGAGAAATCGTCGACAAATAAAAAAGTGTTTTTTTATATATTTAAACCACAATGGGCAATGCAGGAGTCTTTCTTGTACATCCAGAAAGTTCTTTGTAAAAATTAAAAGTATTGGACGTCCTCCCAATCCAGGATCATTATATAGATATTTTTGTGTTTTTTTTTTGTTTGGACCACTTTACAGCCTTTAAAAATACTGCTCGAAATTCAGTAGGCTTTTTGTGTCATCAGAAACATTTCCGTGAAAATTAAAAGCATTGAAGGCGAGCTTCATGCAAGACTGACCAAAAATTATAACATCGATAATTTTGGGTTTTTTATATTTGGAACACTTTACATCTTTTAAAAATTTTGAGCAAAACTTAGGAGGCTTTTTCATGTCACTAGAAAAAAATCTTAGAGATTTTTTGTTAATTTGAAATTAGCGGAAAGTTGCAGGGATGGCCTGTTGGGCAACAGGCAGCAAGTTATTTAATTAAAAAATATCAAATTTTTTAATTAATTAATAAATAGATGTTATCGATTAAATTATTTAATGTAAATAAATCTCTCCAAATAAAATTTTTTAATCATTATGTTTTCGAAGAATGCAAGAAAATAACCTACAAATATTTTCAATATTTTAAAAAACCAACAATTGATTTTTTTTTCAATTTTTTTTTTTAATTTAATACCATTACTTTTTATTTTTAAAAGAATGCATTAATAAAATTATTTTAAATATTAGAGAATCGGTGACTGCTCTGAATAAAATAAGCGCGGCCCACTGGACGTGTTGAGCTTGACTTGATAATTTTTAACATTTTTAAGATTGGTAATTTATAATTTTTTAAATATTAAACTAAATTTAAGCCATCCCAATCCACTTAATTGACCCATTTCTAATAAAAGAATTTCTTTGTCATCCAGTATTGAGTCTTGACTTGATAGATATACATAGTACCGTTGTGGTTATTAATGCCTTCCTATCACTTTTTTTCTACCTTTTACCTTGAATGCTACGTTCAGCTACTTAGTACACAAATCTTTTGGGTGCTAAGTTAAGCATATCTAGTACACTATCTATTTATGGGTGCTAAGTTTATACCTAGTAATCTAACCACTTAGTAAGTAAACTTTAAGACTACCATTATGAATTACATTTATAATGTAAGTGGATGTACTAATACAGAATAACAGAGTTACAGTGATTTTAACTTCGAAAAAAAAATCTACAGGAATTAGTAAAATCTCTCGTAGAATTAAAAACAGGCGCCCTATAAATGTTTTAACTCAGTAAACATTAATTATTAATAAAACAATAAAATGTTTAGTATTATATGCATAATTACAAAGAAAATTATAGAAATCCGTCTTAAGCATCAATGGACCTGTAATAATGATAATAATAAGAGTAAATATATGCTGAGCTTATGATTACATATGAGAGTAGAATAAAGACACGAACTCTTACTCCCTTTATGCTAAACGCACACTTGGCGTATTACAGACTTGTGAATTTTACAGCTATTTTTAAAAATTTTGGGACACTAGAACTTTTTTGTTAATAAAATTGCAACGTGTATAATATTTTCAAACTTAATCCTAATAATAAAAAAGTTATTTTATGTATCATAATATGAAGATGATTTGAATGAAATTCGCCCCCCCAGAAAATTTGCCGCCCTGGGCACTAGCCCCTAGTGCCCCGAGTGTAAATCCGCTATTGCAGTAAAACGAATAACTATTAATAAATAACTTTATTTGGTGTAGGCTATAGCCTTAATCCTAGACAAATAAAATGGTGACTATTATATTCTGGAAACTAAATCAATTAACAAGAAATTTTTAATAGTAATTAAGCAAAAAAAGTAAATCACAGAAATTTTGCAATATTATGCAAAAATACCACCTAATAATTAACGTCAACATTTAAAAAAAAATAAAACGCTGGAATTGCAAATAATTAAGATTTTTTCGAGATTTTCAATGACAAAGAAAATTATTTTTCAAATAGCGTAAGCATAAAAAATAAACATCTGTTTTTTAGTCGGCGTAAGTAAAAATGTATTTAGGAATATGGTTGGTAAACGTGCAAATATTCACATATTAAGCTGTCGTCATACTTCTGAAAAAAATAGGCACAAATTTATTGTCACGTAAGTTATACTTCAATTTAAGTTTTTAGACGTTTTTTAAATTGCAAACTGTTTCAGCAGAGTTTATTTATATAAGGCAGAAAGCGTTATGACATTGCGTTTTTGCTGCGATTCCATATAAAACAATGGTTCGAAACAACTGCGACGGGCCCGCACGGCGCCGCAACGGGACCGAACAGAAGTGTGCATCACTTGATCTACCTGTTACTACTTTAGGCCTTAATTCCGGCGCCACAGCAGTGCCGGGCGGTTAAAAACCGCAAGTGTGCAGCGGGGCTAAAAGTCGACTTCGGTCATTTATATTTGCGCTTAGGTTTAAAAAATGCCATGTACATAAATAAATTAATGAATGAGTTAATGCTTACTATGTGTATTGTGTTATAGGAAAAAGTAACCAAATTTTTACATAAATAGCATATTTCTAGTTACTCTTAACCATATCCAAAACTAACTTATTATCGTTGCAGATTTTCAGTTACAGAATGGCACAGTTATAACAAAAAATGTGTTATTAAGATTAGTGGCTAAGGAATCACACGATGAAGTGAGTTTTGTTTTTAAACTAACTAAGAGACATGTAAATGTTATGGACAGTGCTGATACGAAAATGGATTATTAGCTGCCCAGCTATTGTCAAATGCCGGTCTATTTTACCACAAAATATTATTAATAAATACCACTACGTACTGTGTTCTTTTCTTTCATATCTATTGCAAAATGTAAAAAAATCAGTTGTGTTGTACCTAATTGTTGCAATAAATTGTAAATGTATTGTAGTGTTGTGGGTATAATACAAAAATAGTTTAGTTTTGTATCAATGAACCTGTATTTATTTTTTTACATAATAATATTTTATTGCCAAAGTGGAAAATCTTGCTATTTTTCTGCAATACCAAGGAGGTGTATAGTCTGTAAGCATTTCTAAAAGTAACATAATTAGTTTTTAAAATAACATAAATTTAGGATTAATAGATAGTATTTATGAAGTAATACAAAAAAACCCTCCTAAATTCCTAATTTTCTAAATTCCTAAATTCTATGGCTTTTAGTATCTGATCTGAAGTTGAGTATTTTATATTAGTACCTTGTGAAAGCCCAGTGATGCCCATTAATGATCCTGCACTTACCGAAAAGCTTGCTTTACTCGCCCACCGACGCGACGGGCTGTCGCTCTTTTATAAATATTGTGGTGTCACTTTAATGCATCCTGTTACATTTCAACTAGACAGGCACCGAACTTTCCATTTTGTTTGTTTCTTTATCCCTAGAGTGTCTAGACTATGGAACCTGCTACCCGCAGAAGTTTTCCCTTTTCCTTCAAATATTTAAGTCTCGTGTCAATAAACACCCTTTTAGCACACTTTATACACCCAGGGTACTTTAGTACTTGGCCTCAGCCTTTTTTTTATCTTGGTACAGTTCACGAAGGCTGATGCCTAAGTACTGACGTACCGTTGGAGTCTTAAGTGTGGTGAGAGGGAGTTTGTTTACACGGGATTTAAATATTTGGAGATTAGGAGGAGAAGGAAAAACTTCTGCTGGCAGCAGGATAGCCTTGACACTCTAGGGATGAAGGAACGAAAAAAGCGGGAAGTTCGGGGCCTCTCTAACTGAACTGTAAAAGGATGCATAAAAGTTTCACTACGTGTTGCTCTGCTGGGAGCTGCCAGAGAAGGAATTATACCGGCCAACTCCTCTAAGCAAAAGCCGTGAAAATACCTATAGAAGAGCAACAGATCCCCTACAGCTCGACAATGGCCAAGAAGAAGAAGCCTTTCTATGAGCATGGAATCAATAATAAGATGAACGGCTCTTCTTTGAATGGAGTCCAGAATGCTAAGTGTTGTAGGGGATGCCATTCCCCAGACATGGGAACAATATTTTAAAGATGGTCTGATTTGGAATACACACGGGGTATACAGATTGGAAGAAGAGAAATACTTTCTGGCTCGAAAGAGAAATCCAAACTTTTTCCATTACTTTGCAAACAACTGAAAGAAGAGATATAGATCTATAGTTAGAAGGGAGAGCTTTGGATCCTTTTTTGGGGACGGCTTGCACACGTGCATCTTTCCAAATCTCCGGGAAAATGCTCGTGTCGTAAGAGATTCGAAAGAAGCGAGTTAGGATGGGTGCAAGCTCGGAAGCACATTTTTTTAGGACGATTGCTGGTATGTCATCCAGCCCAGACGATTATTTAGTATTAAGGAAAGAAAGAAAACGATTGATCTATTTGACTTTAAAAATGATATCGGACATTTTATGAGAAACAGGGGCAACTGTTGGAAGGTGAAGATTAATAGGAGGATCAAGCGTAGAATTGGCAGCAAATTGTTTGGCAAATAGTTCGGCTTTTCCTTTAGAGGTAGAAACAATTTCATATTCAGAGATTAGGGGTGGAAAAGAATTTGTGCTGAAGTTTTAACTAATATTTTTTTAAAGGACCAGAAAGATTTACTGCCATTCGAGCAAGAGAAAACCTTTTATCTGATTGTTAAAACGGTTTTTTGCTTCTGAGATGGTCTGATTATATTGATTTCTTGCTTTGATGCTAGCCTGTCGATTTTCGGAACTAGGGTTTTGTAGAAACTTTTTGTGGGCTTGAATTTTTAAAAGTCTGGCTTTGTCACATGATTTAGCAAACCACAGTTTGTGGTTTGAAGTTATGGGATTCTTTTTAGTGTGGGGAATAAAGGTCTCAATGCCAAGTTAAATTGTTTCGGTAATTTGTATACATATTTCGGAAGGATCGTGAGTAGAAAAGCAGATAGGATACCAAGGGTATCTGGCAAGGTAATCTCTCAGACCATCCCAGTCGGCCGAGTTGTAGTGCCAGACGGTTTGTGGTGGCATACGTTCAGTTGCCTCAAAATGAGTGGAGTAAGATACGGTGACCAAACCATAGTCAGAGCGACCAAGGGGAGCAGTTACTGATGCTTGGTAGAGTTTGGGGGGTGGAAGTAAGAAAACTATCTAGGGGGACAGAGTTATAGGTGAGAACTCTAGGAAAGTAGGTAGGTTTTATAATTAAATTAGTGAGCGAGTTGCTGATGGCAAAATTGTCTGCTGCTCTGCCTTGTGTATCAGTTTTTGTAGAGCCTAACATTAAAATCCCCAAGGACGATTACTTCGGCCAATGGAAAATGGGAATTAATATTGTCGATCTTTATTGAAAGGAAATCAAAGAATTCGGTGTGGGAGCCTTCTTAGACTGTAGACAACCCCCTTTACTTGCTCATAAAATTTTATAAACGTCCTAATATACGTGGGTATTGTAAAAAAACTGTATTGACCACAATTTAAAAGTTATTAAGTTTAGGTCATAACTGTTATAGGTTTTTGTGATCATCGTAACGTGCAAAACCCAAATTTAGAAAAATATGTAACGTGTGCCATTTAAAAAAACCATAAATAATATCATATCTTCTTTTTGGATTACCCTATATACATACATTATATGTGAAAAAATGCGTAATCGAAAAAAAATCGACGTTTTCAAAAAATTTTCGCAGAATACGTGATTAATTTTAATCGAATTTATCCGTTACTTTATAAACAAAGTGTAAATAGCACAAGGAAGAATAAAAGCATTCTCGTAAATTATATTATGTTTAATAATATTTCTTTATGTATTGCTATATTATTTTCTTATTTAAATGTTTAAGTAAGTTTTTTATTGTTATAAACCACCATATACTTTGAACTCTCCTTGTTTATTTTACGAACAAAACGTCTCTTTTCATATTATAAATCGCTCATACCACCAATTTGTCATCCCATTATCAGACTGCAAGTACCAGTTTCATATGTCTCTGTAGGCAAATATAGCCTTTGCAGTCCTATCTTGGGTATTAAAATTTTTACGAGAGAGGTTAAGAAAAATGCGATTTTATTGTTGTGTATGTAACTGAAGTATATCATGTTCCTTGAAGAAATATGAGTTAAGCTTAATATTTATTATTATCTTCCGTTTCCATTTCGGGTAATTTTAGAGCCAGACAGAGCAATGTCACCCTTGGGATTTATGAAAGTTTCGTATATCTCTCGGTGAATATTAGAGCATGTTTTATTTAGTATAGATACTTAAGTTACCATATATAGCCCTCCTTGGCCATAAAATTGATATACATAGTTGCAAAAGATGCAACAATAATATATTACGAAACAAGTGCGGATAGTTACATATTTTTGATGGAAGCCTAGTCCAAAAAACAGGTTTCTGGCGTAATGTCTTTCCTAATCTCAAGGTTATCGACTGGAAAGTACTTACTTTTCGGACAGTTTTTTTTAAAGGAGATTTTTTAAAAGAAAACTTTTCTGCGTAGTCTGTAGGCCAGTAGACAGTTTTTAAAAAATAATTTTAGCAAATTTTGTATATTCTTACTTGGATAATCATAACAAAACATGAACATAAAAAGAATTTTGCTTTTGCTTTTTAAAAACTTTAAAGTGTGGCTTGATTTTTTACTTACCTACTTATCTTATAATAGGTAACCGTATAAAAATGTTTTTTATTTTGGTGGTTTTTATTTGCTTTTACTACTGTTAGATTGGTTAATAAAAATATGTATTATTAGGGTCAATTCGGGAATCCCGGGATACCAGGATCCTGGGATTTAATTTTTAATGCCGGGATTTTAAAATGGCAACCCGATCCTGAAAAATCAAATCCCTAGTGACCAGCTTACTAATTTAAGTCCTCTTATATATATATATATATATATATATATATATATATATATATATATATATATATATATATATATATATATATATATATATATATATATATAAAAATATATATATATATATATATATATATATATATATATATATATATATATATATATATATATATATATATATATATATATATATATATATATATATATATGATTTCTTGGTTTTAGGTCTGCCAGAATGTAAACATTATGTTTTTAGTACTTTATATTGATGACGTTTCGATCATGGTTCGATCTTTTCAATCTAAAAGTTAGGTTTCAGAAACAAAGTTAGTATAACTAGTGTCATCCAAATAAAAAACACAAAAGAACTTACCCTAGACCGTTAAAATAATAGTGAACATTAATCAACAAATATGTGTATATTTACATTTTTAACAACACAACACAAGGAACGGACTACTTATATTAGTAATAAAATATGAACTGATTATTAAAGAAGGGCGATGTATATTTTATTAAGATTGTTGATATCTTTTTTATCGTTTATGGAATTTGGGTTTTTTGGATTTCGATCATCTCCATAAACTCTCTTTTTTTTTGGTTTGGTTCTGTTTTAAGTATTTTTGTTTCATTATAATTGAAATTATGTCCCTTTCTCTTTTCGTGATTCGTTAAGGCTGTTGCATTTTTTTTGTCGTATTTGTGGCTTTTTAGCCTATTTTCCAAATACTGCGTTGTTTGACCGATGTATACACCGGTGCAATATCAAATTCTGTGTAAAGATTGCAAATCTTGTGTTGTTAAAAATGTAAATATACACATATTTGTTGATTAATGTTCACTATTATTTTAACGCTCTAGGGTAAGTTTTTTTGGGTTTTTTTATTTGGGTGACACTAGTTATACTAACTTTGTTTCTGAAACCTAACTTTTAGATTTGAAAAAGATCGAACATGATCGAAACGTCATCAATATAAAGTACTAAAAACATAATGTTTACATTCTGGAAGACCTAAAACCAAGAAATCAAAACGAAAAAATATATATTATTATAAAAAAAAAGGTCAAAGAAAACTAGAATCTCAAAAAAAAAATATATATATATATATATATATATATATATATATATATATATATATATATATATATATATATATATATATATATATATATATATATATATATATATATATATATATATATATATATTTAAATAAAAAGTACAATACCTACATATCTTCAGTTATTATAACAAATACCTGGAATGGTGTCCTCTAGCTTGTATTCACATTATGAGTAACTAGTTAAATTTTGTCACATTTATCCCATTCTTTTTGCACACTGTTAATGGTACTGTTTAGGCGTTTTAAAACAAGAAACATCGTACAAATTAGGATCACACATTTAAAGCATAATCCAAATAATTTAGTATGCAATGCTGCGTGGCGATTTTTCTTAGTTGCAGCTTTTGACTTTAAGGTCACGAGTTAAACCAAAATAAAATTTGTAAAAACATTTATTATGTATCGGCCGTTTTTAAAAACTCTTTTAAATTTAAACGGCGTCCTGTCAATTTGTTTTTTATGCAAATAACTAAAAAGTAGCTTTTTTTTATAGGCTAAAATAACCCTTTATAACTAAAGAATCCTTTTGCCCAATTTTTTTTTAAACGAAAATTTTTAACTGAGCTTTAAGCATTTTAAATTCAAATATAAAACGTCCGGGCCAAAACATAACAAAATCAAAAGGTAAATAATAAAATATTATTTTTTATATTATATTTTTTATACCTACACTAAATTGTCCAACAAAAACAAAATCAAAAGTAGGTGCGAAACAAATTAAGGTCCTGCAATTTTTTTGAAGTCGGTGCCAGCACTTAAGAAATATACCCACTAATTATATAAAAAAACAGGTTGCCAAGTAAAATGTCTTTTCCACTCTGTTTTGTATCGAACATTTTGTTTCTATTTTACTTAAGTTTTATATTTGGTGCCTTTGCTGGCACCGAATTTAAAAAAAAGTGCAAAGCCCTTATTTGTTTCGTACCTACTTTTGATTTTGTTTTCATTAGGTAATTTAGTATATACAGGGTGTCCCAGAGTATGTGGGCAATCTCTCAGAATCTACTAGAAAACCCAAAAATATTGAGACAAGTTCCCATAAACTTTTTTCCTACGACCCTCTCCTACGGAGATACGGGTACATAACGGACGCCCCTGGAAATCGTTTTTTATTAACTTTTTAAATGCTGGGCGTAATTTAATATTTTTTTAAAATAAAGGTTACGAGATAAGTCTTCCTAAAATGAACCCATTAAATCATATTTGGCCTATTTAGTTTGCTAGGGACGGACTAGCTCTGACACAATAATAGCAATTCTTTTAACACCCTGTATGATAAAGGCTCAAAAATATTATTCTTAGATAGCTTTAACCTTAAACTAAAGAAAAGGTATCCTTGAGTGACATCGATAAAATCAACTGTTTACGAGAAATGTAATATTATGGTTGGTAAAGTTTTTTACATTATACAAGATGTTTTTTAATTAAACGTCAATATTTAGGGTGAAAATTTTTGGGTCCATTTTAAAAAGAAAACTTCATATGAACGTATGTCCTAAACGTCTTAACTTTTGAGATCCAGGGTGGTAAAATTTTCAGATATTTTAATGAAATTTGGCATACATGTATCATGTATCAAGAGGTTTTTTTTGAGTGTACCACATTTTTTTTTATTTTCACCAAAGTGATTTCTCTTAAAATTAAAATAATTTGTAAAATCTTCAATCATTTCTTCGCAAAGTTAATCACTTAATTTTTTTAATCCGATGCACGGTTTTCGCTTAAAAAAATAAAAACCGTTTATCTGCATGATCATAACAATATTGGTAAAGAATATCACCATACAAAGAAATATCTACACTTAATTTTTCTAGGTGAAAACCCAGCGTCGGACTGAAAAAATTATGAGCAGATTTGATCTCTTTTTTTAGTCCGACGTACGGTTTTCACGTAAAAAAAATAAATCTAGATATTTGTCTGCATTTGTTTTTATTTTTTTTTAAGCGAAAACCGTGCATCGGATTAAAAAAAATCAAGTAATCAACTTTACTAAGAAAGAATTAAGGAATTCAAAAATATTTTTTATTTTAAGAGAAATCAGTGGCGTACTATCAATGTCTGCCAAAACAGGCAGTTCAAATTCCGTACGAACGCCACTGGTGGAAATAAACAAAACATGTGGTATGCTAAGAAATGCTTCTTAATACAGAGTACATGAATGCCAAATTTAATTAAAATTTCTAAAGTGGTGTTACAGATATTAATAATAAATGATTTATTTTTAAAAATTTTAACACCCTGTATCACAAAAGTTAAGGCGTTTAGGACATACGTTTATATGAAGTTTTCTTTTTAAATTGAATCCAAAAAATGCGTTCTTAAATATTGACCTTCAGTTAAAAGACACCCTGCATAATGTAAAAAACTTTACCAACCATAATATGTTATTTCCATCAATGTCTGCCAAAATAGGCAGGTCAAATTCCGTACGAATGCCGCTGGTGGAAATTAAAAAAAAATGTGGTACACTAAAAAATGTTTCTTAATACATAGTACATGTACGACAAATTTTATTAAAATATCTGAAAATTTTACCACCCTGTATCTCAAAAGTTAAGACGTTTAGGACATACGTTCAAATGAAGTTTTCTTTTTAAAATGGACCCAAAAATTTCCACCCTAAATATTGACGTTTAATTAAAAAACACCTTGTATAATGTAAAAAACTTTACCAACCATAATATTATATTTCTCGTAAACAGTTGATTTTATCGATGTCAATCAGGAAAACCTTTTTTTTTTTAAGTTTAAGGTTAAAGTCATCCAAAAATAATATTGTTGAGCCTTTATCATACAGGGTGTTAATTTTTTAGATAATTTTTTTTTGAGGTCGATTTAATTTCTTTAAATTATCTTTTCATTTTAAAAACCATTGTATACCTTTGTTAAAAGCTTAAAAGTTATTAAATTTTGATTTTACGAACTAATTAGATGTATTTTATTTACATAAGCCATGTTTTCTTAAGCCCACGAGACAAGAGAATGGCTTCTTTCGTCTCAGCTCGTATTTCAGTTATTGTACAAAAATTTTTGATTAGCATAGCTAATTAAATTATTTAAGGCAGTGTCTAATAAAAACAATGCTAGTGTTGACATGTATATTACAGTCTATCATTAATATTGGACCTAAATATAACTAAATTACCGTTACATACCTATTTATAATTTTTTTATGCGTAGGAGAGGAAAAAAGATTCTTAATTAGCGAAACCTATTAAAATTTTACTTAATTATTAGCACTTCCTAATTACCACATCGACGTATGTTTTACCACGATTAACACATATCCTTTTGACGTCAAGCGCCGTTTTTTAAAACTGTAGATTATTATGGTGATAATGAATACTATTCTTTGTATGTTAGTGCATGTACTGACGCAGATTTTATGAATGGCGTGAATAATACATAGTGGTAGGTCTTTATAGCAGTGCACGTTCTATCAATGTACAATTAAGTCCATGTCTATAACCGTTGTTATGAATGGTTCTGTGGTTAAGTATGCATATTCATTAGTATGTGAAAGCAGATTTTAGAGAAGAGCAAACTATACTTTTGTCTCAAACAATAAACTTAAGCCGGAGTCTTATGCATCCGATTTTCGGCGATCCGATCATCCGAAAGTATTTTGATTGGTCAGAACATTTTGGCGCCATTTTTTATCCGAAGATTTTAACATTTTATCCGACGTCGGATGGAGTTAAATTAATTTTAATTTTGTACGATGTCGGACGTTTCTTTCTGGTCTTCTAACCTTACTTTATTTAATTTGTTGAGGTAATTTTAATTTATATTGAATATTAAAATGAACAGGTATAATTCAAAATCTTTAAAAATTTTTAATATTAACCTGAATTTACCTCATACTCAACAACCACTTTCTCTTCTTCCATTAAATAATATTTTAGTTCCGCTAAGAATCACAAAGAGTCACAAAGATATCTGTTTTTATAACGATAATTGCAAATCGCAAAATTAAAATTATTATAAAATTTTTAGTCAGGTTATTATTTCCTTTTTATTTCGTTGCAGTTTCACAAGTTGACCTTCAAATTTTTTTTTTTTTTGTTTTCTTTTGACTGGATATCGGATCCGAAATTCGGATCAATGAGATATGCAAGTTTTCCGACAAAAAATTTAAAAACATTCGTACGTCGGATGGTCGGAAATCGGACGCCGAGACTCCGGCTTTATACGAAGTCCGAATAACCAAAAAACGGTGCATTTTAGAAGAAAATGGCTACGTTTACATCTATGAAATTCTATCAGATAATTGAATAGTTGGCTGGAGCAACGTTAAATGTGATTTTTTTTACAATTTTTTTATGGTGGTTGCTGTGGATGTTTGTATGGGAATGTTGGCAAGATAACCGCTAGAAAGTGCTGGATTACTTTAAAAATACATATTTTAAGTTTTCAGGTTGTGGAGCAATGTTGGATGTGACCAATGAGCTGTTAGGTTAAATGGAGAAAGCATCGATTTGGCCTAAGCGTGGCATCATAAACGTACATTCTAAGGTTCTGCTTAGCGATGAATGAACCTCTGTACTCAAACAATAGAATCCACCAAAACCCGGGAAAATGGTTACTACAGATACTATTTTGTCGTAAAGCGTAGCTGCCAAGTATCTTTCTGTTTCATTTACTTGCTAGTATATTATAATTAAATTTTACTTAATTTATACTTAAAATTACATCAAATTAAGCTCTACTATTGTATTTTAAACTGTGAATAATATTTGTTATATTTATTACTATAAAGTATTACACAGAAAAGTAATGATGTCAAAATACTATTTTATTTTTGGACAACTACTTATAAAGACGCTAAGCAACGTGACAGCAGTGCATTTTTCGTAGAGGCGTACTTCCGCACTTCGGCCACCTTCGGCCTTCGCTCGACAGATGACCCATTCAATATGGCGTTTTAGTCTAAATGATTCTCGTTGTTTGGGTTATTTTTGTGACAATTGTATAAATTTCAGTTTTGTGTAATAACTTTTAATAAATTAAAATGGTAAAGCAGTGCCAAGTGTGTAAAGTGACGGATATGATTCCTGGATTATCATTTCACAGTAAGTACAAACTATGCTTGTACCATTCTATCGCCAATAATAAACACAAACATGTTGGGTGCAACTCTCGATTGCGTTTATGAATGAAATGCTTTCTCTATCTATGCTGTCAGCTTATTGGATGTGACATTTTCTCGATACCTATAGACTGCAGTACTGCTATCTTAATAAATCTTACGTTTAGTAAAATTTTACTTGGCAACATCCACAACGTTGTTCCAGCCAACAATTCAAATATTACACGCTTAAAATCAACGGTGTGAATGTTTTGGACTCATATTTTGGATCCGATGTTGTGCTTTAAGTCAATCCACTTGTTTTGTTGGATGGGACGTTCTCGGGCCGATCGTACGATGGTTAACACGTTGGTGTAAACAGGATTTGGACTCAAACCGACATATGTAGGTACTCGGTTGAATTTTGAGGTTCAAAATTTGAATTTATTGTGTTTTGTGCTGCGGTTTTTGTTTTAAACTTTTCTTTTAGTTTATTTTGCAAGATGGAGTAAATAATGAGTACCAAAAATAGTGAAAAATCTGCAAAAAAAAGTGTTTGGAGGATGAATTGCCGAAAAAGATCATATGTTTTACGTCAAATTTCATCAGATTAAAACGGGATTACTCTTGATTTTTCTTCTGTATATAGCATAAACGATTGTGGATTAAAAGTTGCGACTAAAGGTTTTGAATCAGACGAAAGCTACATCTGATCGACCTGATGCCAATGATTAAAATAAAAGTGTCAATCCAAGGATACTAAATTTGGTGTATTTATTTAAAGCGAATTTTCTAAAATGCAGTTTATCGATTATTTGCTTGTTCCAGGTTATCTGCTCTATCCTTTACACCGATTCTCAAGTTGAAGTTTAATATATTTGACATCCGCTCTTTACGTTAACTTGGTTAAAGTTTGTTTTTAACACATTTTTAATTATTTAAAAACAAATAAGATCAATATTCACATTGCCAAAAGCCTTGATTTCTTGTTAAAGCCAAAAAAATAGTTTTTGAAAATTTAAAAAAAAAAAAACAAACTAAATAGCTGGATCTCTAATAACAATTATTAACAATAGAACAGCCATTAATAAAATAAATTTCCAATTTTTTTTCTACAATTCGCTCATTGTTAACACCTGTACAAAAACCCGTATGTTTTACCGATCTATACTGCCGCTAGACAAATCAAGACGCGAATTTATCAAAGGGCTGGCTATCCCAGTATTCCTAATACATATACGATTGCAAAAAGAAATAAACAAATAAAAAAGTATATTAATATTTGGTTTGTTTTATAGAATATTGCAGATATTAATTTTCAGACCTTAAACTATTTTTAGGTATCTCTGGAGGCTGGGGAGGGGCCAATTAACTCCATTGCCTACGCTAGTGATTACTTTTATCTTTATTTTTTTTAAATATTATATAAAAATTTAATATTTTCGAATACCCACATTTTCGACTTGCTAATTGGGGAACTTGTAGACATTTCTAAATTCCTTTTTTATTTACATTGTATCTGTAGAAGTTTATTTTATTACATACCCTTGTGTAAAATTGAGATATACCTTTCAAAAAAAAATTTGCGCTTTTTTGGTCTTAATAAGACTTTCTTAAACGATTTAATCAAATGTGTGCTAATTCACCATCAAATTGTGTTGAAGATTTACACAATTTGTGTACTTTTTCACCCAAGCCATTTTCCATTTTTTGCATTCCGTTTAATCATTTTAATTTTATTTATTATTATTACACAATGCAGTTACAATTATATACTGTAAAATCATGGTTTTGTGTATTTATTTTTAAAAGAATATATACAGGGTATTTCTTTAATATTGCGAAAAATTTCACAGACGGACTTTTTTTTATGAAAGTACGAAAAAAGTTTTTAAAAACATTTGTCCTAAACTTCCTTACTTTGATCTACAAGGCGGTAAAGTTAAAAAAAAAGACATTTATTGTCTTTATGTTATAAAGGGCCATTTCCACCCCTTTTTGTAAAATTAAGGCAGATTAAGACGTATCCAGTTGTTGTTTTTCTTGTTATTATTCTAGAATAACGTTTTATACCTCCTGGACTTGATTGTAATGTTGACATGTAAATATTTTTTTTTATTTGAAAACGGCACAATTTATAAACACAATGCAAGAGGCAAAAAGTTTCTAATTAAGTAAAGCCTTCACGAAACACTTTTTAAATTGCAAATTGTCAACCCAAGAAAAATAAGATACAATGAAAAAAACCGTGGAAGTATGCAGATTTTAACCCTTTCCCGAGGCAGCGGATGTTAACAAATATAATTGAAAAAATAACCTTGGAAAACATAAACATCTATCCCAAATTTTATGTGTATATATTTAACCATATTTATAAAATAATTTTTTTTAAATTTTACCGCCCTATAATATAAAAGTTAAGAAGTTTAGGACATATGTATATATGTAGCAACTTTTTTTCGTATTTTTATGCAAGGAGTCCCTCACATGTAGGTATACATATTTTTTTTTAATAGAGTACAGTTATACACTAGGCTATTTGACTGATTTTGAAAAATCGTTTTAAATTATTCTTTGGTACCCAACAAACACAATACATTTTATATTTCTGAGAAATCTGCTGTATTTTCAATAAAACTCAATGTTAAAGTTTAAATTATCAAATTCGCGCTAAAATACGCTGTCTCTGTAATGGCGTCAACATATGTTTCGCGTGACGTCATATGCAAGTAAACAAGTTAAACAACGAGTGCAACTACAGTGAATTTTGTTAATAATTTCTCAATTTATTGGCTGAAATGGTATATAAATGATGTGTAGTGCCACAATGTACCAATACTTCTCTTAAAACTCCTCCAAAACTGCTTATATCTGTTCCAACAAATCCTAAAAGGCGAAAAAAGTAGTTACAATTAGCTCGAAGAGATCCAAACAGCTTTGTATCGCATTCAAATGTTTTTATGTATGAAGATCACTTTAATGTAAGTATACAAATATCCTGCTTTAAATACCTACCGATTTATATATAACAAAATATCGCCTTTAGATAACTTATGAACACTTTAAGGTATAACCTAATTTTTTTATTAGAATGATTTTGTTTGTTCTAGAAGTTAAATACCTAGCAAGTTAGTACTTTCTCTTTTTATTATTAACGGTATTATTATTGAATTGCAGATGGAGACTGATATAACAACATACACGAAATTCAACACTTCTTATATTTCTACACTCCATAAACATAACCTACAATAAGATTTTGAGAAATACTGAATAATGAACACGTAAATAAATATTTTTTTAGAGGTACTTACAGCTGTTTTAATTATTTGAGTTCTGCATAGTAGTCAGCGTTATTTTTAAAGAAACGCACAATCATAAATGCTTTTATCTCAGGTAGGATTCTGTTATCGGCTTGCACAAAATTTATCTCCCTTTTGAGGTACGAAACGGATAATTATGAAATATGTTTTTTATATAAAATGGTCAAGAAACAGTTATTTAGATAGTTAAAAATCGAAAATAACACCTGAAAACATACAACACAAAGCTTGTGACGTTAATTTACTTGCAAGTGGCGTCACCAAAGTTGTAACCAATCACAGAGCGTTCCAGTCGCCGAATTAATTTCAAAAATATTTGAATTTTAATACCTATATTTTGCAATAAATATGCATATTTTACTTTATATTATAGAGAAATATGCTTCTTTATACTATTATCTGATAGGATAACCACAATTTAAAGCTTATTTTCAATGGTGGCAAATAGCCTATTCTTACTGTTACCTACATATTATAATTAATAATATGCAAATTGGACAAAAGGTTAAAAATATGCGTAATAAACCTCTAAAATAAATGAATTTAATAAAGAATTAGTATTTATACATTTTATTACTGTAACCATTTACACATTTTTTAAGAATGTCAAAGTAAAAACTTGCTTTTCAATTTATTATTGAATATTATTGATATATGACTTTCACAAGTCGTTTTTATAGTTTAAAAGATTTTTGCATGCAATTTATGAAATTTTTTTACAGTTTGAAATTTATTACTACAATTTACTTTAACAAAATATGCCGACGTGGTGAATTCTGACTTATTTATAAAACATGTTTTTAAATATTTTTAAAATTCTGAACAAAAAGAGTAAATGCAAATTAATTTTTTTTAAGAAACCTAACGAAAATGTGCACAAGAAAGAGCATATGAAAGAATAGCTGCAAGAAAACTTTGATGAAAAAAAAAATCAAACTAAAAAAAATCGTCTTTAGAAAAAGTATTTAAGTATAAAGATAGAGAGTATTATGGCTTTTAAAAAATCCTCATTTGGTAATTGGATATATTTAGAATATTTTTGATGAATGAGCTGTTTTGCCAGAAAAAAAATGTGTATAACTTTGGAGATTACTTAAGTATGAGGTAAATTTATTTAAAGTAAATAAGTAGATACTTACTAAAAAACATTTTTTTATACATGTTGTCAACACATAAGTAGCCACTTTTAAGATACTTAGCCAACCCTGTTACGTAACCATAGGCGTGCGCAGGGTAAAGCTGGTGTGGGTGCCGAGATAATAATAATAATAATAATAATGCGCAGACATCATCAACAGACCAGGAGAAGCTGCAAGCCTGGTTGGAGAAGCCTCTTCATGGACGTCACCCCAATGAGGTCTGCCAGGAAAATGTCGACAAGTTCGGGTCGAACTACTGGCTAACGTCGGGGAAGATGTTACCAGAGACTGAAGGCTTCTTATTGGCTATACAGGACCAGGTTATATCGACGGAAAACTATCTGAAGCATATCGTTAGAGACCCGTCTATAGAGAACGATCGATGCAGATATGGATGTCAAACATCGGAGACAATCCAGCATATAACGGGGAGTTGCCAAGCATTTGCAGCATCAGAGTATAAGGAAAGACACGATTCAGCAGCCAAGATACTCCATCAACAATTGGCAGAGAAGCTAAAGCTTTTACAGAATGAAAAATTGCCTTACTATAAGTATACTCCGGAACCTATTCTCGAAAATAATGAATTTAAATTGAACTGGTACAGACCAAACTGTTGCTCACAATAGACCAGATATTGTATTGGTGGATAAAGCTGGGAGGAAAACAACACTGATCTATGTTGCTATCCCGAACAACAACAACCTACGGGAGAAATACAATGAAAAGATTGCCAAATACAGAAACATAGAAACACAAATAAAAAGACAGTGGGGAATGAATAACTCTAAACGATCCCCATAATTTTATCAACAACTGGCATTATCCCAAAAACTCTTTTACAAAACATCAAGGGACTAGGCCTCGTGAACATCTGTATAAGGCTATGCAAAAGGCAGTGCTAGTTGCGACCGCTCGGACTGTCCGGAATTTTGTGTGGAATACAGCAGAACCTAAGAGAACCTAGAGCCCGAAAACATGGAATGGGTTCCCACTGTGCTCAATCCTTTTGATATCTGAAGATATCTGGGATGATGATATTCCCCAGAGGGGTGCAAAGCCTTGCTTGAAATCATAATAATAATAATAATAATAATAATAATAATAGCGGAAACTAACATCGATATAAAGGAACGGGAGAAACGAGCCAAATATCAGGATCTACTTGGCGAACTTCGGAGGCTCTATCCGGAGTATAACGTGCGATTGGTTGTCCTGATTGTCGGCGTTTTGGGGGGCATAAAGGAAAATGTGTTGGGGGAGCTGAAGTGTATTCCCGCATGTCAACATTCACCCGAACAACTGGTGATGAAAATGCAGAAATCTGTTGTCCTTGGGTCCCTTCGTTTACTGAGGCAAATGAATTTGGCCGAAGATCACTGACCGAGCGGACGCGAGGAGTGGTCTTCGATACGGATGGCCTTCCGCATGATGCCCTATGGGGTCGGAGCCATGGGGTACGTCATGTCGGATCTTTCTAAATAATAATGAAGTAAATAAAACTGTGAATAGCAATATATCGATATTAATACATTGTTATTAATAAAATTAATTAATAATAAATTGATAAGAATAAATTCTTAGGAATGTTTGGTAAATATTTATAAAATAATAACAAACCGAGTACATTATATATTATTTATTATTAAATCATTATTCTTTCAAAAGGTGCAATTTTTTTAAATTCATTTATCATAGTACTTATATCAATATTTGCGGCTAATTCCTGTTCCCCAAATGGAACCAGGAGATTTTCTAAACGTTCTTGGCGTATTGTGGATCTTAATTTTGATTTTACCATACTCATTTTCGAGAAGGTGCGTTCGCGTGTAATTTTTAAATCGAACCTTATCAAATAATAATTTTCATATTTTAAATACAGTAATCTTTTTCAGACTAGTGGGGGTGCCACGGCACCCACGGCACCCACTGTGCGCACGCCTATGTACGTAACTATATCATTTTACCATACCATAAGAAAATATTTGTCGTTTTTTTTTAAATTAGTTTTTCTTAAAATAGGCAATTCTCAAAAATGACATAAAATCTTTAAATTAATCCTACAATATTGCCAACAAGGGTACTTAAGCTTATACTCTTGTGTATTGTAAACCGCCAACATTTTGTAAATTAATGGGCCTTATCTAAGAACACTAATGTCAACCGCAAAATTATCCCAAACGCTAAATTAAGTGGTTGGTGGGTAGCGTTTTATGGCCTCAAGAACACGCAGTAAATCTTTTAAACACCGTGATTTCTTCGAAGGAAAAAGATTAATTTATTTGCATTTAGATACTTGCTTATTTAAATATCTACAGGTTGTAGTGTTTTATTGTGGTTGTGTTATTTACGTTCTAACTGGAAAAATGTATCTCGTGCTCTAAACAGTATGAAATAAGCTATGCTTTATACAGTGCATGCCCCTAGCTTGAAATAAATTGAATTTACCAAAAAGAAGTATTTTTTAAATGCCGGAATCTGGGAAAGCTATGCATTCATTTCGGAATATCCCAAAAATGGTTTTAACGATATTTTTTAAAAACGAATGCAATATAAATCTAGGTATTAGAAAATAAAAAAAAACCTGAATTTTTTGACCGTTTTGTTAAAAAGATATTGATTTTTGAAAGTTTACCAGGTCTGTTTGTAATTAAGAAAGATTGTATAGTCTGTCTCAAAGTATATCGTTATGGCTATGACGGATCATACCCCAATAAACCTTTAACGATTTTATTACCTATTGTTATTGGGTAAACCCATTTGTTCATAAGGGCAGGGGTGGGCCAGGTATTTCTTCAGTATTAACCATTAGGCATATAAATATTTTGGCTAATATTTTAGTGGCAGTGTTGAATAATCGTTTTTACTGTGTGTTTCGAAAAAGTTGTTTTACGAGAATATAACTATGTCGCGTCGAAATCATTTGTCATTAGATGCAAAACAGGTTGTGAAAAATGTGTATGAAACTTTAATCAGTAGAGGTCCAATTTAACAAGAAGCTTTTAAAGAAACCTGTCTACTTACCAAAACTCCAATATCATCGATAAGGGATATTATTATTATAGAAGAATTGAACAAAAGAAAAAAACGTAGTGATTTTCAATCTCACCGTATAGACAATAGAGATCAGGACCTAATAAGAAGGAAAATATATTGTCTTTATGAAAGCGAAGTTATTCCTACCTTGGACAAACTGAAAAAGAAGCTAGACAAAGGTTAAACCAATATAAATATTAGCCGTGCCACACTCCATAGAGTTGTTTGTAAAATGGGATTTAAATACCGCAAAATAGACAAAAGACAAGTAGTAATGGAATCGTACAGGTTACGCACTTGGAGATTTAATTACCTTCAAGAACTTAAAAGATATAGGTTAGAAAACAGATCCATAATTTACCTCGATGAAACATGGTTCGATACACACGACACAGTATCCAAAGGATGGGTTGATTCCAGTCAAAACTGTCAGACGAAAGCACCTTCGAATAAAGGAAAACGCATTACCATAATAAACGCTGATTCAGAAGACGGATTTGTCCCAAACTGCTTGCTGTTGTCTGCAAAGAATTTTTAGGATTCTAGTTTGGATTATCATGAGGATACAAGTGCAGAACTTTTTGAAAACTGGTTTCAAAATTATCTTTTAAAAAATATTCCAAACAACAGTGTTATTGTCATGGATAAATGAAATCCAGGAATATTTGTTAGAAAATGATATTTATTTTGTATTCAGTTGGAAGTCCTAAATCCATATGCAATTAAAAAACAATATATATGTGATAATTTGGCTGAACAGGCTGGGCATACTGTCTTACTGCTTCCTCCGTATCACTGTATGTTTAACCCAATAGAGCATTTGTGGAACCAAGTAAAATCAAAGATTAGAGCAGAATATATTACACCTACTTTAAGTCCCAGTGTTATAAATCTGATAAAAAATGTAGCTCTCAACTGGTATGTTAGTGTACCAGTTGAGAGCTGGAAAAATTCACTACAGCACATTATAAAAATTAAGGACTCTTACATTTCTATCCAAAACAACATAAATCCTATTGTAATTAATCTCAATGATGACTCTGATAGTGAAACATAATTAGATTTGGATATTTAGATTAAAAATGTAATTATGTTTAGATAATGCAGTTATAAATTTATTAAAACTTTGCATATATTTAATTTCTTAATGTAATTTTAAGATTATACTTACCTAAATAAACAATAAATTATAAATCTTTATATTATTAAAGTCCGTCCCTAATGTTCTGTCCTTCAATACCTACCGATCCGCTGTTTTATTGCTGTCGGCAGGTATAATCCATAAACGGTAACGAGACAATATACTGACTATATTACTATATCGGGATATTGCAATATTTTATTGCAGTTTTTCAGAGGTATTACTAATGCATAAACTGCATGGTCCATAGTTTTAATACGGTATACTTTGAGACAGACTTACTGATTTATAGTATCTATGTCTTGGAGGAGGTATTTGAAATCAAATAATTTTATTAGCGAAGATTAATTATTCAAGACAGAAAAAATATTGTCACTAAACTGTCATAATGTTTACTTTTAACCCTTATTTGTTTTTTTTTTCATGGGTATCCGCGATAATTTAGTTGGTTTTTCAATGACGGTATACTTTGAGACAGACTATACTGATTTATAGTTATCTATGACCGTCTTGGAGGAGGTATTTGAATCAAATAATTTTATTAGTGAAGATTAATTATTCAAGACAGAAAAAATATTGTCACTAAACTGTCATAATGTTTACTTTTAATCCTTATTTGTTTTTTTTTCAAGGGTATCCGCGATAATTTAGTTGGTTTATCAATGATGTCTATAAATTTGTATAGTTTTTTAATAAACATTTAAAATAAAAACTTTTTAATTTAAATGAGCGTTTTTTATATACATATTATCATTATTTATGTTTTATCTTATTAAAAAGAATTTTTGTAAAACTTTAAAGTTGTGTTTAATATCGTTGCAACAAACAAACAAGTTTGTTATTCACTAACAAATTAAAAATCTTTGTTTATGTTACAAATATGCTTGAATTTGAACAAAGTTATGCGAAATTAATTAAATTTAAAATAATTTATAAGAGTGTTTAGGGTGAATATAAAAAAAAAATTAGAGGTTTTTCAAAAAAAAATCTTAGGAGGCCATGTTTTGGTATTTAGGCATAACTTTTAAATCCGAACAACCTTTCCCTATAACATTTTGCTGAATTTTCTGAAATAAGGGTTGTTTACTCTTGTGCAATTTTTATATTTTTTGACCTACCCTGTATGCTGTTTGACTTGCAAACATTCTAAGTGCACCTAATATGATTATCGGACATGCGCCAATATTCAAAAATATTTGTATTTTGATTGCGCAATTAATTAAAAAAAAATCCCATATGTTGCACACTTAAATGACCACACTGTATACGATTGAAAAGTTGGTAAAGAGTATTTTTGCAGTCGTTTCTATTTTTTGTAAAACGTTTTTTAAAATAATTTACACATCGTTTAGTTATTTCAGACCACCCACATATATACTAAACACAATAAACATGATTATAATCTTAAATTGCCATTCGGAGGTTTGATGAATGTCAAAATTCCACAAGCTTAAACCCGAACCGACACTGCATTTTTATCAAAGAAAACATTAGCTTTCTGACTACCTGTTCTTTCTGACTACACCGTATGTTTATCGGCGGCATCCTTTATTCCTTTTTTTGGCTTTTTAGTATTGGCGCTAACTAATAAAAACTTTTATGACAAAGCACCATATTTCTGGCCCTGTATGCTATTAGTCATTTTCACACCTTTTCGAAGGGCCTATAAAATGGTTAAACATTTTTACTGTTGATGAGGCAATAAATATCTTGAGAAACGTTAAAAAGTCGAGTGGTCCTTAAATATTTTAGAGTTTCTTGACCGATGATGCTTAATTTAATTTTAAAAAGCAAATAAAAAATATATCAATAAAAACTTAAATCATACAGTATAGCCGTTATAAAGTTTAGCATTTAGGTGTTTTTAGTAATAATATATTTCGTATCAAGTGCAGAAAAGTGGAATTTTACAAGTATGGTACGTTTGAAACCGAGCGAAGCGAGGATTTAAATACTATACGAGTCAAGTAAAATCACTTTTCTGACTTTTGCATATTAAAATCAGTTTATAATAATAGGTACTGAGAAAATTTAAAAAAACGTAGTAGTCTGACGTCTTAGTAACTGGATAATTTAAACATAATTGTATTAACAATAATTGTAACAACATTGTAATTAAAAACGGTTGACAGCATCCAAATAAACTCATCATTGAAGAGCGATTTTTTTAACAATAATTATTGAACTGGCTGATGAAAACCACTTGGAAGGTATCTTAAAGGCAGTCTAGAAAGCTTCTTCCAGTTTACTTCCAGTAAAATCTAAGAAAAGGTATGAGAAAGTGTATAATATGGTCTGCGAGTGGAGAAACTCTAAGAGATTAAAAAAAATTGACAAAAATCCAATGCTGATCTGTTTTTACAAAAAGGTATAGGCTATTGGTCAAAGTCTTGTACATAGATAATAATTTTGGTATTTGTTTTAGGCAAAAGTCCTTAAAGATTCTAGTTTATTGGCTACATACTCTATGATCAAAAGCACAATAAATCAATGAAAATACGGATATTTCACAACATAAATAAAAAAGGTAATAACTTACTTGAAATGCCAAAATGACAAATATTAACCTAAAAACTCAAAAGTTTTAACAATAGAAAACCTCACTACGTTTCTGAATGAAGCTCCAGACGACACGTTTCTTTTAATAAAAGTAATATTAATTTTGAATAATTGGTTGATACAGCGGGGTCAAAAGTTATAACCTTTTTTTTTGATCAGCGTGTTAAAAACTATCAATATGCAAAGTCATATATGCAAACAATTGGTTAAAACTCATTTTCCACAAAAAAAAATCCCCAGGGTTCTTTGAGGGTGATTTTGAGGAGTTTTAGGTTTGTGCTAGTGGAGACTTTTGATCAGCGTGTTAAAAACTATAACTATGCAAATTTTGAAAACAGTTGGCCGAAACACATTTTCCATAAGTAAATTGCCTCTACTTTTTAGTAATATTCAAATAATTTTTAAATTATTTTTCTTGTTTATTTTTCAATCCAAAAGTTATTTGAAAAATTGGATTGAAAAATATCAAAAAATAGCGAAAAAAATAGATTTTTAATTTTTTGACTCCCTATCACCCTTTTAAAAATTATGAAAACATTTATAAAGCTAGATCTACTAAAGACACATCACATATATTTTTTTCATTATAACGTAGGTCAATGGGCTTTGTTAAAAAAAGTGAAAATGCCGAATAACCCCCTCCTCTTCTTATGCACCAAGGCCCTTTTTGTTAATAACAAAATAAAATGATTATGTAGATAAAACCAAGATAAAAAAAATGTTTACACTTATGTACGTCACTTACTTTTCGTTGCTTTACTTTGAAGCTCTAAACACCCCAAGAAATAAAGATAACTTTTACTATTAACAGGTCAAAATTCTTGGCTAAAAAAAGTTTTACAAAAGAGCTCTGATGACAACTTTTAATAAAAGCAATAAAAAAAGATTATTATTTTTTTTATTGCTTATTTATTTTGGTTTTTAACTTGTTAATGAATAATTCTACGAAAAAAAAAAGTTAAAAAAAGTAAATAATATCATTATCTAAAAAAATCTCTTTAAACAATTTTATAGTCCTTAAAGTTTAAGAGATAAACTCAAAAAACTAATTAGGCCCTTATTTTCAAGATGGCGGTCGCGGTACACCACCCCCACTCCAAACACTGAAATTTTAGGTTACGCTGTTTTATTCAAAACTAAAATAAAATGGCACCCGATATAAAATGCTTGCTTTGATGCTGTATTTACTGTATTACATATAAGCTGAAATCTTTATTTCTAATAAAAATTGTAAAGTAGTAAATTATTCTGTAATTTATTATGATAAAGACAATGATTTTTTTTGTAAATATTCACGATGTATAATTTATAGATATACAAGTAATAGATAGCTACGTGAGGAATTTCTCGTCCGTGTACTTTTTAAATCGTGAAACGGGCAACGTATACATTTTTGATTTAAGTTAATTTATACTTAGTTACGGTTGATTCTGCATTTAATTTATAATCATTTAAAGTAATGCATTTAAATATAAACAAATTATCCATATAACTCCTGCTGAAAATTTATTCAAAAATCCAGATCAATAAGTTTTCTTTCTACAATATAACTTTTAAAATAACTTATTCACATAGAAGCCTAAATTCTATGTATAATCGTAGTACTAACTGGTTCTCTTTCACTAAACCATGATTACACTGTTGTGCATGAAACTCCTTGCTCCAAACTAAAAACAACTAAAGAACTTAATTTAATAATTTCTATCTATGGGACCTTACTACTTACCTATAAATAGTCATATCCCGTACAAAATCAAAAGAGTATCTGCATATTTTGAACTTTCCTATAAACCTAAAGAGTGACTACTGTTTATTGACTCTTAAAAGACAAGTCTAAACCAGTTTTATTGTTTAATGGAAACATCGGTTTGTATAGGGGGTAGGTTTAAAGTGAGTGGACTTTTTACGCCCTCCACTGCGACCGCTCGGTCTATTGTGTTTGTATAAGTCATGTTTTAAATGTTTAAAAAAAATAAACGAGAATATAAATATATTTTTCCAAAATACGCAGGTTTTGAATGCTATATCTGTAATATTTTGTGGCACTACTTACAGGATTGCGGAGTGAGCACAGCAAATATAGCAGCTGAGTCCGAAACCAACAGTATGTCGTTAAAAAATGCAGTTACTTAAAAATATGGTGTTTAATCTGGAAAAACTGCCTTAATAAACCCTTAGTAAAATTAACTATGATTAAGGGGTCTCTGTATATCCACCTTCTCTTTTGAAGAATCTTAAGTTAGCGGTTGGCTGAAAAAAATATAAATCCATTTAATTTTCAAATATGCTTTTATTTGATAGAAGTTATTTAAAAGTAATTTGTTGGTAGTTGCTTTTAAAACGTATTAAAACAGAATAATAAAAACATACTGGGATAATTTAAAATTTTCAAACGAAAACAAAATCCCATGCGATCAGGGCCGTATCTAGGTATGGCCGCGCCCTTGACGGGTCTTAACATTTGCACCCCCCCACACATCAGGGGATTTGGGAGTATGGAATACCCCCCAATGAAAACGGGAATTCCGGGAGTTAGGTATTTCACGGAAATTTTACAAAATTAAAGTGCAAAGTTGTAGGTTTAAAGTTTTTTGAACCGAGAATTTCGTTTCTTTAAAATACCAATTTTGTGGTGCAATTTGTGTGTCAAATTCTATATTCTCTTTATATGAAAATATTGGCCTACCATTTAAAAGAGACGTGATTTACATTAAACAACTGTTTGAATCTGACTGAAAGAAGTTGAATGTAAATTAACTTTTCATCCTTATTTGCGGATAATTAAACTTAGGCCTACTAAAACGTAACATTTATACTTTAATAAATTAAATAACATGCAACAAAAAAAAAAGAACTACTACTACCCCAATGTATAAAATACCAATTTTTCCGCAGCCTAAATATTAAAAAAATTCAAAGAGTTACATTCTTCCTGTAGGTGTCAGAATAAATTGTCATTTTTTTTATAAATGCATACATTTTTTTCGTATTAATATATTTAAAAAAATTAAATTAAGAAATCTAAGTTAAAAATATTATTAATAAATTCTTCTGTTGTAATTTATTTATTTAAATAATTTTCAATAAATAATAATAATAATAATAATAATAATAATAATATATATATATATATATATATATATATATATATATATATATATATATAAAATATATATCATATATATATAATATATATATATATATATATAATTATATATATAGTTTTAAATTTATATTTTGGTTTAAAGGTAGATAAAACAAATTTTTTTAATAAATATAATTTAAAATAAATCGGCTCTATATGAGCCCCAAATTACTAGAAGCCAAAGTAAATATTAAAAATTATATTTTATTAAAAAAATTTTTTTTATACTGTTTTAAATATATTTAAATTATAAAAATATACCTAAAAAGGCAAGAAAAGAAAAACTTCTAAAATATATATATATATATATATATATATATATATATATATATATATATATATATATATATATATATATATATATATATATATATATATATATATATATATATATATATATATATATATATATATACATATATTTTTTTTTTCATAGCCGATTTTGCGCCTCCAGGTAACTGCGCCCTTGGCAGGCGCCCACCTCGCCACCGCCTAAATACGGCCCTGCACGCGATATCATGATTTAGTATTAAAGCGTGACTTTATATTCTAAATAACTTTTCTTTTTACTATTTTGTTATACACTCGCCGGCACAAAATTCAGCCACCCTGAAATTTTGGCCAAGTTTAAGGTTTTTATATCTTTTTTATTTTTTATCGGATTCTCATAATTATATTATCAGTTTATAGATCCATTTATTGTGTTCTTTTTTAATTATTTTATAAAGTAACATTTTTCGATTAGGCTATATTATACAGGAGTAAATCAATTTGCTGTTTTTGTCGTAATTTAAAAACACCTCGTAGGAAAATTGAGGTGGCTTATTTTGTTCACATGTACTGTTTCTTGTATCTTTGATGTATTCCAAACATATTGTTTCTTGATTCATTCACTTATCTCATTTCTGCTGCATGCTGCAGGACTACATACGGCCTATAAGTACAGACTCTAAAGGTGGCAGGTATTGATAGGACAGAAGACTGCTTGTCGGAGAGAGAGAAAACGCATAAAAATTACCTCTTTTTATGTTATAGTCGTAAAAAATGAGCTTTAGTTATTTTTTTGTGTATGTTAACTCTGAAACATGCTTTCATTACTACTAAAGGTTTATTAATTTATAAATAATTTTTATCAGTTTTTAGAGGTAAGTGCTTATGTTTGGATTTTATAAAACACTTAACATACTAGAAATATTACCTAAAAACTAAGATGACGTAGGTGACCAAGTTTCAATCTTAAAACCTACAAATAACACGTAATTTCTTCATGTCCCTTTGCTAGTTTCAATATCCACTATGAGGAGGGTCATTTCTATTTTACTACCTTCCCTATCATAAAAACTCTTTAAAACATTACTTTGCAATTTAATACTCCCACAATAAAAAACATGTGACATTTTTAAAATGATTTATTCTTGTTTTGTATACTCGCGTTTCGTACACCTCAAAAATTTCTCCCAAATGTTCTTATTTTGTACACATAATTAATTATTCAGTTTTCGAGATCTCGTTTCGTATACCAAAAACTGAGGTAGGTTCCTGTCTTTGATGGTTTATAAAATACAGTAAAATAAATTAAAACTACTTTTATAACTAAATATAAAAATATTTATTGCTCACATAGAAGATGTAAAAATATAAAATATTTATTTCGATAATGGTGATATTAATAATATTTTTAACATTCTACCTAAACGAAAAAGTTTACTGTTCTTACTGTGACTTATCACGTCTGAAATATAATTGGGGAAAATAAAAAGCTGCCTTGACTAAAGGTGCGTTTTCTATGGGGCGGCTAAAGCACGCGGCTGCCGCACGGGGTCTGACGCCTAGTACTGCTCGTGTGACAATTCATTTATCCGTTTCTTTTCGAGCGTCAACCGCTGGCGGCTACAGACGCCGCGGCCCTACCCCTATCGAGGCAGTCAAGCGTCAGCCGCCGGTTGTCAAAGTCGTGCCTGTACGATGTCGAAAGTTTTATTTTCCGCAGAAGAAGATGAAATATTGGTGGAATGCGTTGAAAAATACCCTTGCATTAACGACTTAAAACTTTCAGCATATGAGGATCAAAGAATAAAAGATTCAGCTTGGAAGAAGATTGCAGAATTCTTTGCACATGTTTTTCAGTAAAATTTCTTTGTCCTTAATTTCTTCTAATAGTAAATCCAATAAAAATATTTTTTTGTTTTCGCACATTTTTTCAAAAAACTGTACTTTTTTGACAACAAATCACTCGCGTCTACACTTCATAGGAAATGGGTGTACTGGCGTCAGCCGTTTGCGTCAGCCGTTTGCGTCAGCCGTTTGCGTGAGCCGTTTGCGTCAGCCGTTTGCGTCAGACGCTGCGCGGCAGCCGCGTGCCTCAGCCGCCCCACAGGAAACATACCTTAACCAGAACTAACCATGATCGACCAGAATAAAGGACTTTTAAATTTGTCCAAATTATCCCTACGTTTAATTAAGCCATGGCTTAAATAGGAAAGTTTACTTTTTCTACTGTTAGTGATCTATCACGCCTGAAACATAACTGGGGAAAATAAAAAGTCCACCGACCAGAACTGAGGGCTTTGAAATTTGTCTAAATTATTCCTACGTAAAGGTTATTAACAAAATTTTAATAATTTTCAATATGGTATTTATTTGGTTGGTTATTTGGGTCGTCACAATGGTCGGTGTACGAAACGAGAAGTATAAAATTGATTAAATAATTTAGTGTACAAAACGAAAATATTTTAAATAAATTTTTGAAGTGTACGAAACTAAAAAATACCTTTAAAATTATCCATCCATAAAAGAACCAGAAAAAAACCACTTTAGCGTAGGTGTTTAAGTCTATTAACCGGTGCGAACAGACAAATCAGACAATCGCGACACCAGATGATTTATCGGGCGCGCGCTGTTGGCGCTGTCCCAGGGGGGAGCCCAATGGTACCCCACGGCACCGCTTTGTACCATTCCGAGAACGTCCGATCTAACAGTCGTCTTCGCGCGATTATGCACGCTTATATTTGTCATTAATAAACCCGGGGATAATAGTTTTCTTGTTGTAGGTCAGAGGAATGTTGTCTGCCCAAGGACAAGATGATCCAAGATATTATAAGTATATGCCTTTTGACAGAGGCGTATAGAAATAAAAGAAATCCACTTTATCGCCAGACTAGTGGTATTATCAGTGTATATACCCGCATAGTAAAGAATCATATTTATAAAATTAAATATAGGCTCCATAGTTTATTATTTAAAACTATTTCTTATTGAATTGAAATTAAGAATCTAATCCTTGCATAAATTTTATTTTCAGTTAAAAACAACCTCTTTCTTAACCTATTTAAGAACCAATTTTTAAATATCTTTTTTCCAAGAAGTTTTTTTTGCCTAATTGCCAATTGCCATTTAAAGTTTATGCCTGTACTTCAAATCAAATATTAAACCAAAACGAATTGTGATTGGCCGTAACGACACCAAGCAGATGTATAAGCCCAGCATTGCCAATTTTTTTAGTTTTTTGTAGTACGGTTTTTTTGTAAATTCTTGTAGACAACTTTTTTGGTAACTATTTAATAGATTTTTCTCATTTTTCAGCTTTTATTATGATCCGATAATGAATACAGGGATATAAAAGTTGATCATAGCCTAGATTTTTTTTTATATAGCAACGCAGGTGGTGTGTCCGATAATATTATGGGAGTATGATGGAAAATTAAAATATTAAAACATTTCAAATTGTGCCAAACAAATGTTGTGTTTTGCCCCTTCGAGCATGAAAACTGACTATCGTTCCTACTAAAGTTTTCAATAGAATTGTTTTTTAATATTATTTATAAATCAAATGAGGGACAAAATATAACATAAAATATTAAATTTTATGAAACTGATGTGAATAAGATTTGGATGTTACGTAATGTTTGTATTATATTTTAAAGGTAAAGTTATTTATTGTTTTTTTGTTAAATAAACATCTAACATATTTATATAAATATTTTTGTTTTATTCAAAGCAGAAGTAAGAAATGCATTACATCAAATAAAAAGTGGTAAAAATACATAAAAACTAATCTAAATGTTACTTTTCCTTAAAGGTGTTAGACAATGTAACGGTTCCAATAACTCTAAAATCTTGGACTTCCATTATCTTTATATGTTAATTGATACAAATAAAGTTCAAGATTTTAGTGTTATTGTGATCTGAATGTTATTATGAAACAGAAAAAATGTAAAAACCAATATTTTTAGTAGATTTTGATTTTAAGCATTTGGTGTAGATCGTATAAATCTAAATAAAATGTGACAACGCCGCCTGTCCCGGCACGACAAAATTCAGATTCTGTGCTTATAAAGGGTGCATTATGATAATTAAGCTCTTGAATATTTTTTTGTAATAGGTAGTAATAGTTTTGTTGTAAATGTTCAAAGATTTTATTGACCATTTTCTTACATGAATTAAAATTTGACCAAGGTTTTAAGAGGTTTTTCCTTTGACACCACATTCGTAGCTCGTATCAATAAGCCAGGTCCTATTAGTCGATATCATAAAAAATACTGAAACTTTACTCTTTCCTTAAATACCGTAAATGTAAATTAATAGAAAAACATAGTCACAAATACAGTTAACTATTTACCCAACCAACCAACTCCTCTTAGCAGAAGCCGTGAAAATACCTATAGAAGAGCGACAGATCCCCTACAGCTCGACGGTGTGCAAGAGGAGGAAGTCTTTCTGTAAGCGTGGGATCGTTAATAAGACGAACGGCTCTTCTTTAAATGGAGTCCAGAATGCTAAGTGTTGTAGGAGACGCCATGCCCCAAACATGAGAACAATATTCTTAAGAGGGTCTGATTTGGGATACATACAGAGTATACAAATTGAAAGAAGAAAAATCCGTTCTGGCTCGAAAGAGCAATCCAAGCTTTTTTGAAGCTGCCGAGGCTATAGATGTATATGTATATGTATGCTAATGATACATAATCTAATGGTTGTTACGGTATCTATAAATACCGCTGCGTTTTCCCATATCGAGAGAGATGCTGGTAGACCGTGGAAGAGGTCACATCTCCTGAATACCGGGATCGGCTTCCCAGGTCGTAAAATATTATTTTTGTTGGGAATAGCTAGATTTGGGAAATCTACGCTGAATTTATAGATACCGTTTTTGTTATCGAGTAGGATGTGGTAACGGGACCTGGAGTTATTACATCGGAGTTTTATTTTTGTTTTGAAACGTTTGTAGAGACTGGCGTGGCCGAAGGTGGTACACCTATTCGGCGCCCAGGGGTAGAAGTTTATAAACTTCTGGAGTTTTTACAGGAACGAAACAGTCCTGCCGACACCTTAAAATCGTCAGGTGACTCGGCGTCCTGTTTTCCCAGGAGGAAAGGACACTTTGAAGGAAGAATAAGGCCGGCTGCCACCTTAAACGCGGAAGTGCCGTCGTCCCGGTCCCTGAGAAGTGTTCCCGACCGTTTTGGGGAGTAGCCGTGGAGGGCCACGGCTAGGAAGTGTCTAGGAGAGAAGTTTTGGAAGAAAGGAAGAAGGTCCGGAGGAATTAGGATCAGGCCAAGTGTGGCCTGGGGAGTGCGAGCACTTGGAAGTGCTGGGAGAGGAGATTGATCAAGGGGGACTCAGGCCGTGGGCGGCCGTGAGTTATTTCCTTGGGGAACGCTGTAGAAGGACCAGCAGGAAGTGTATCCACCGTTGGGATACGAGGCCGAGGGTGGCCTGGAGAAGGAGAGTACCTGGAGGAGCAGGAGAGGTCTTGGAGAAAGGAGACCTGGGCCGTGGACGGCCCCGACTTTAATTAGTACAGGAGTGCAGTAGGAGCTATAGGAAAGCGTCCCGGGCGGATTCAGCTTTGGCCGAGCCCGGCCTGAAGAGTTATAACACCTGGAGGTGCACTAAGGGGACGACGCCCAAAATACACCGTGCCAGGGTCGGCCATCGGTTATTTTGGTTTGAAAGGGAAGTAGAAGGGATAAGAAGAACAATCCCGCAGGATCAACGCGTGGCCGACGTTGGCCTGGAGATTTAGGGGACCTAGGGGACCCCTACCAAGAAGGCGCCCAACATATAATTAGGAAACCGCAGGCCGTGGTCAGGAAGGAAAAATGCAGGCTAATAAACAATACCAGAAGGGACTAGGCACCGCTATTTCGTCCGGTGACGCCGGCCTGGGCGAAATTAGCGAGGGAGTCCACGAGCTTCACCAGCCACGGGGGACAAGAGTCTCGCGAACATCAGAGCTAGCCGGAGTAATCAAAAGAGTGCGGAGGCTTAGTGAGGGTGATAATCCCCTAGGCCTCCGACGAGAAGAACCGATATTTACCCCAATTAACACCGAAGGTTTGGCCGATGAAAACATGGTTATTAAGGTTTAGTTGCTAATTATTTTATTAAATATAGAAAAAAGTTATAACCTGTATGTTTTGTCACATTTTCTTATTTGATAGAAAATATATATTTAAAAAACTTGCACAACTTTGCGCCTAACAATTTATATAATATAATCTTATTTTGTTCCTAAAGAATGCACTTTTAAAGCAACAAATTTATGTTTACTTATTTCTTGTTGGACAGAGGTGGGTGGAAATCGAATCCTTTTGGAATCGAATCCAGGAATCGATTTCTTTTTAAGGATTCGAAGGCTAGAATCGATTAATTTTTAAAAATAGGATCCAAATTCGTTATATCATTTTAAAATGATTCAGAATCGATTCCTTTTAAGAAGGATTCGCTTCCAAAAATAAATCGATTCCTTATATTCTAATTTAAGACAAATGTCAAAGCTGGCATTTTGAATACGCCATTTCAAATTTTTAAAATTTCACTCAAGATTCTTAATTTCCAAATTTTGACCCAGCCCCCTAAAATCCTTATATCCCAAATCTGAAGGCAAATTGATTTATAAATGCCAAGAGCCGCCATTTTAAGTCTTTTATTTGAAATTCCCAAATTTTTTCTCAAGATTCTTAATCAGCATCAAATTTCATTATACTTAAAGGTTATTTTAAAACAATACACTCTTAATACTTCTGAAATTTATTGAGAACCGATTTTGGTACTCTAAATCTTGTGGAGTTTATACCAAAAGTAGATAACCATTATTTTATAACAAATTCTGACAGTTGACTCTAAACTTCTTTAAAAAGAATTCAATAACCCAGCAAAATATAAATACCAAAAAATCCTAACAATAATAAACTTCATCAAGTCCTAGGTCTTCCTGGATTGTTCCTAGTACCGATGCTGCATTACCCCGTTGCACAGCTTAACCAATTCTTTGGATAATGAAACTTCGAGATTTTTTGCATTCTATTTTTTTGCAAATTTCATTAATAAAACCCTTAGCCTCATCACCCAAAGGACCAAAAGTTTCAACAGCAAAAGGAATGAAGATAAAGCGTTCTTCAAGCTCTTTATATTTTAGATGTTTTTTATTCTCGGCAATACGAGCAGCCGCACCTACAAAATTAGAAGTTTTGTCCAGATAGGATTTTGCAAGTGTATGGCTGCAAGTAGCGTCCCAAAGTAATTGTTTTCCATATTTCCAGGGAATTAAGGTCATTCCATCTACCCATTTTCCATCGCTTCTGCAAACTCCAAGAGGCTCTAACACAGAAGGATTTTCAGATAAAATCAGAGCTCTTTTGATAATGTCATTTATCTGACTGTGTCTAGAAGAACGCCCTGCGCTTTTTTGCAGCTTAACCCAGGTAGGCCATAAATATCAGCATTTTCGCCGCAAACGCAGGTGTGCTCTCCACACACAGACAGACCAAGTCTGAGAGCGATGGAAATATGGAATGTTTTGTTATCTAACAAATTTCCCTAGGACGAAGATGGAAGTGCGTTAATCCAAGCATTACTTTCAGGGGCCTGAAGAGCAAGTAGACGTGCCTTATCTTCACTTGTCTGGCACATGTTTGTAATATATTTGTGACGAGCTTGGCAAATTAAAAAGTCAAAATCTTTCTGTTTTTTGGTAATTCTTGTGGTTGATTTTGAAGATTGCAAACAGATAACCATCTTACAAAACAATTGCTGAAATCATTATCTACTGTCGCAAGAATATAGGAAGGTAAAATTTTGGAAAGTAAACCTGACACGTCATTGATTGAACCTAAAAAGGCAGAAATAGACAGGGTGAATGTATCTCTTATTCCAAGACCTCCAAATTTTACTGAAATAGTGCTTTGTAACCAGGAATTTAATTTAATATCACAATTTGTTATGTCTTGAACCAAACTTTGTAATACATTATCAAAATTACAAAGTAATTCTGGAGATTTCCAACAAGGTGAACATCTTAACAAATAAGACATTCGAGGTATGGCAAAGGAATATTTTAGTAAATAATAGGAAATATGTGAGTCTATAAATTTTAATTTGGTGCTAAGAGATTTTAAAAATTCTGTCTTTTTATTAATTGAGTATTCAATTTCATTTGACGAAAAAGCACTTCCTAATAAATTAAAATTTAAAATGGGAATTACTAACAGATTAGGAACAACACTAAAAAAATTTGATAGTATATTGGAATGATCTTTAGATAAAACAGTTAATTCACACTTATCAAAATTTAAATTTAAACTCAAATCTTTACTTTCTCTGATTTTTTTATGAAAATTATCTAAAACCGATTTTGGGTTTCCAGCAAGTGTACCGTCATCTAGATACCAAAGATTTATTTCTGTATTTAATGATAAAATAAGTGGATGAATTGCTAAACTAAAAAGAGCTGTTGTTGGACACCTCTTTGAGAAAAAATATGTTGATCACCGTAAGAAAGTAAACTCGGATTATCATAACATTGGGCTATAAATGGTAAAAATTCTGGATATTCGCTTACTCGTGAAAAAATTGTTTTTCTATTAACCATATTAAAAGCGTTTTGATAATCTATTTTTAAAAAAACTTTATCTGATTCGTGAGGATAAAGAAGAAAACGACGTATTGCATGTATTGCTGCTTCTGCTCCGCATTTTGTTCCTTAGAAGCTAAACGTCGGAAACATATTCCTACTGCTATTGGTCGAATACCTCCACCATTTTTATTAAAAGCACATAGGTTTGCTCCATAAAAAAATTTACAAATATCTTTTGGAACTGAATCTTGAAATAAATGAGTTATAAAGCATCAAATTGATTTTCGGAAATTAGGGGGAAGAATTTTAAAATATCTGCCTATTAAAATCTTGAAATAGGGTAACACATCACCTAACATGTGATTTTTAACTAAAATATGTTGTTTTTTTTGGGTCCGGTATCCAAAAACGGGAATATATTTTACTTGCATTTATGTTAAAAGTTTTGATTGCTCGATCTATAATTTTCGTTATTTTTGGGACTGAACAACATAAATAGTATAAACATAAAATTTTAAATAGGGAAGAATTTTAAACATACTGGTGAAACTTCCTGTTAAATTACAATAAAATGTCCCATTTATAAGTCGCTTGCGGTTATCTCAAGAATCACAGATAAAAACCCTATAAAATCTAGCATTGCAAATTTGATAATATATTCAAACTTAAAGAATATTTACCAAACACTAATTTGGCTAAGAGTTACAGCAGTTTAAAATGAGGCTAAAATTATATATCGCGGTTTGAGCTCCGCGCTAATATCTTTGACGTTTAGTGGAGTAAAATTTGAAACAAAAAAGTCGCTTAGTTATCGAGAAAAAAAACCGGCGTAAAACCAAACCAGACTTGTGGGATTCTTTAATAAGGCAATCGTGTACACGAAATCACTTTTTACGACATTTTTTAGTGGTCAAGAACTTTTGTATTAAAAAAAAACAAAAAAATCGGTTTTTAATAAAACACGTTTTTTAACATCTCCACTGCTATATCTTTAATAATTTTCATGCTATCAGGTTAATTTTTTTTAGATTAAAGTAGACACAATAGCGCTTCGAACAACGTCCCACTTGAAGCGGATTTTTTGTTTGTTAAATTTTTAAAATAGTACGAAACACAAAATTGTTATTTTTAGTAGCGTAATTTTAGGCAATCGAGAAAAAAGTTTATTATTGAAAATTTATATATACATGCTGCGTACAAATTGTAGCTATTGTTTAAAAAAAGTTTTTAAAACAAAAATTTTTTAGATTCCTGTTATAGTATTGAGTCAGCGATACTTTTTTAACGGCCAAAGTCATATTTTTGCGCGCTTGGCTTA
>JAHBCN010002760.1:0-85561 GCA_019359885.1 Listronotus oregonensis
AGATCCACAGCTGATCTTTTTTCCTTTGTCTCACACAACTGGAACAGGTCCCTTGAGTTTCTTGGTGAATCCCAGATCGTTGCTCTTGAAATATCTAAAGCTTTCGATCAGGTCTGGCATGATGGGCTTCTTAAAAAACTTCCTTCGTACGGTCTTCCACCTAAGCTTTGCTCTTGGCTCTCCAGTTTCCTTTCTAATCAACGTATATCACTTACTGCAGATGGTCATTCCTTCAGCTTCTACCAAATTAATGCTGGTGTGCCCCAGGGCTCAGTGCTGGTACCCACGCTGTTTCTTCTACACATTAACGATCTTCTCTCTTTCACAATCAATCCCATTCATAGTTTTGTTGACGATAGTACCTCCACGGTAGAATTTAATTTCTTAAGCCGCCATGTAATTCTGATTTGGAAAACAAGCGCAGGTCAATGCAATATCTCTTTCGCAAGACCTCAAACTTTTCTTGGATTGGGGCACCAAAAATCTTGTTTAGTTCAATGCTTCGAAAACACAGTTATGTTCGCTGTCTCGAAAAAAATCTGCCAATGCTCATCCGTTACATATGAGCGGCCAAGTTCTGCAGAACAAAGAGTCGTTTAATCTTGCCAGCGTTACTTTTGAGAATAACCTCATCTGGCACATAGAATATTGTTCTCATGCCTGGGGAATGGCGTCCCCCAAGGGTGATAAACTTAACAAGGAGTGCTCGATTCCATTTAAGCCCATATACGCCAATTTAAATGTCAAATCGGTATTTGTGACGTAATCGGTTTGATTGTTTGTTTTGTTTATAGGTAGTATAAAGTCTTAATTTTTTAAAATATTATATATTGCAGTTCTAACAGTAAGTGCATATGCAAATTAGTTTCTAAAAGTTGAATATTTAACAAAAAATTAATAACCTTCTGGGCAAAATGGGCAAAACGGTGACGTCCAAACATAACCTATATCTGCGGACAAACAGTAAAAATCAAGCACTCCTTGTTAAGTTAACCACCCTTGGGTCCCCACAACACTTAGCATTCTGGACTCCACTCAAAGAAGAGTTGTTCGTCTTATTAACGCTCACAGAAAGGATTCCTCTCTTTGCCCACCGTCGAGCTGTAGGGAATCTGTCACTCTTCTATAGGTATTTTCACAGCCTTTGCTCAGAGGAGTTGACCAGTTTAATTCCTTCTCTGGCAGCTCCCAACAGAGCAACACGTAAGGCAAATTTATGCATCCTTTTACAGTTCAGTTAAAGAGGCCCCGAATTTCCCGCTTTCTTAGTTTCTTCATCCTAGAGTATCAAGACTATGGAACCTGCTGCCCGCAGAAGTTTTTTCTTCTCCTCCCAATCTCCAAAGATTTAAGTCCCGTGTGAACAAACTCCCTCTCACCACACTGAAGACACCCACGGTACGTTAGTACTTAGGCATCAGCCTTCGTGGACTGTCCCAAGATGAAAAGAATCATAAAAACACTTAGGAATATGGTTTAAATGAAACTAAGACAAATAAGATGTAATACTTAGTTAACACTTTATTTATCGGTTCGTTTTTAAAAGTAGCATTTTGTATTCACTTTAAGTAACAACAGAATTAATAAATTGTATGTAATATTTTGAAATTTTTAATAGGAAAACGGAAAAAAGTAATAATAAATACCTGAAATGCCAAACCCCAGAAAGTCAGTTTTCTTGTTCTATGTTTGTTAATAAAGTTCTGGTACGGACTTCCAACCTAATACACCTAATTTCTTTTCAAAATATAAGGATGTTTATTTAATTATCTATATATTTAGCACATAAAATAACGTAGTTCATTTTAATGGTTATGTGTTTTGTTATAAATACTTACACAAATTAACAAATTATGTTTTTTCAGGGTACCAAATGCATTAAAAAACGACCTTAAACGAAACAAACCATGATGTCAGGAGCAAGAATAGTGTTTCTTGCTGTGGGGTGTCTTACATGTGTATTAGCCAATAATGGTAAGTTATAAAGCTATTATAACACAGAACATAATAAATTGTTTAATTAGGATATTTTTAATTTTAAAATTAACATGCATATGCTTTAAAAAAATACATTTAAAAATTCAAGCCCACAAAAAGTTTCTTCACAACCCCAGTCCCGAAAATCGACAGGCTAGCATCGAAGCGAGAAATCAGTATAATCAGACTAACTCAGAAGCAAAAGACCGTTTTTACAATCGAATAAAAGATAAAGTTCTCTCTTGCTCAAATGGCAGTAAAGCTTTCTGGTCCTTTGCCAAAAATATTAGTCAGAACTTTTGCACAAATTCTTTTCCACCCCTAATCTCTGAAGATGGAATTGTCTCTACCTCCAAAGGAAAAGCCGAACTTTTTGTCAAACAATTAGCTGCCAATTCTACGCTTGATTCTCCTATTAATCTTACCCTTCCAACAGTTGTCCCTGTTTCTCATAAAATGTCCGATATAATTTTTAAAGTCAAACAGATCAAGCGTATTATTTCTTCTCTTAATACTAAAAAATCGTCTGGGCTGGATGGCATACCAGCAATCGTCTTAAAAAAATGTGCTCCCGAGCTTGCACCCATTTTAACTCGCCTCTTTCGAATCTCTTACGACACGGGCATTTTCCCGGAGAGTTGGAAAGCAGCACGTGTGCAACCTGTCCCCAAAAAAGGATCCAAAAGTCTCCCTTCCAACTATAGACCTATATCTCTTCTTTCAGTTGTTTGCAAAGTAATGGAAAAATTCATTAATTCCCAAATCTTAAAGTATCTGGAAAAACATAAGATCTTACATGATAGACAATGTGGATTCCGTCACAGTAGATTCACAGCTGATCTTCTTTCCTTTGTCTCACACAACTGGAACAAGTCCCTTGAGTTTCTTGGTGAATCCAGATCGTTGCTCTTGACATATCCAAAGCTTTCGATCAGGTCTGGCATGATGGGCTTCTTAACAAACTTCCTTCTTACGGTCTTCCACCTAAGCTTTGCTCTTGGCTCTCCAGTTTCCTTTCTAATCGACGTATATCAGTTAGTGTAGATGGTCATTCCTCCAGCTTCTACCAAATTAATGCTGGGGTGCCCCAGGGCTCAGTGCTGGCACCCACGCTGTTTCTTCTACACATTAACGATCTTCTCTTTCTCTCCACTCTAGTATTCAATTTCTTAAGCCAATGTGTAATCCTGATTTCGAAAACAAGCGCAGGTCAATGCAGATATCTCTTTCACAAGACCTCAAACTTATCTTGGATTGGGACGCCAAAAATCTTGTCCAGTTTAATGCCTCGAAAACACAGTCATGTTCGCTGTCGCGAAAAAAGTCTGCAAATGCTCATCACTTACATATGAGCGGCCAAGTTCTGCAGAACAAATAGTCGTTTAATCTTGTCGGCCTTACTTTTGAGAATAACCTTAACTGGCACAAACACATTTTATCCATAGCTTCGGCAGCTTCAAAAAAGATTGGATTTCTCTTCCGAGCCAGAAAATATTTTTCTTCTTCCAATCTGTACACTCTGTATGTATCCCAAATCAGACCCTCTTTAGAATATTGTTCTCATGTCTGGGGAATGGCGTCCCCTACAACACTTAGCATTCTGGACTCCATTTAAAGAAGATCCGTTCGTCTTATTAATGATCCAACGCTCACAGAAAGGCTTCCTCTTCTTGCCCACCGTCGAGCTGTAGGGGATCTGTCGCTCTTCTATAGGTATTTTCACGGCTTCTGCTCAGAGGAGTTGGCCAGTATAATTCCTTCTCTAGCAGCTCCCAACAGAGCAACACGTAGTGCAACTTTTATGCATCCTTTTACAGTTCAGTTAGAGAGGCCTCGAACTTTCCGCTTTCTTCGTTCCTACATCCCTAGAGTGTCAAGGCTATGGAACCTGCTGCCCGCAGAAGTTTTTCCTTCTCCTCCCAATCTCCAAAAATTTAAGTCCCGTGTAGACAAACTCCCTTTCATCACACTGAAGACATCCACGGTACGTTAGTACTTAGGCATCAGCCTTCGTGGAGTGTCCCAAGATAAAAAAAAGCGATTAATCATTATATCTCAATAAATTCTAAGTACACTGCAGTAGTACTTTAGCATATACTCAAGAGATAAGGGAAAGGACAGTGGGATGTTTAAAGCCTCCCCAGATGGACTATTAAGAAAGTCTAAATCCCATACAGCTCA
Source organism: Listronotus oregonensis (assembly GCA_019359885.1). Taxonomy (NCBI): domain Eukaryota; kingdom Metazoa; phylum Arthropoda; class Insecta; order Coleoptera; family Curculionidae; genus Listronotus; species Listronotus oregonensis. The sequence goes on from JAHBCN010002760.1 coordinate 4,159, forward strand.
TCGGTGGTTAAGAAAAAAAAGTTTTCTGGGGTCATCAGGCGAACTGCTTTTTGTCGGATAGAATTACAAATGCTAAGAGTTGTAGAGGACACTATTTCCCAAAAACAGAAACAGCATTCCAAAGAAATTTGAGATACATACAAAGCGTACAGAAATTTAAACTTTTTGAAGTGGCTCTGGCTATGGATATATTGCAAATGGAAATTATTCCCAACACAAAATTAAATGACTTTTAGTTCTGCAGAACTTGGCTGTTTATAAGTAAAGGATAAATTTTGCCAACCGTTATTTCGCGACAGCGTACTTGAACAATACCCCGAACATAAATTGGAGAAGTCTTTACCTGGAAAAAAATTAAAAAACTAAGATAATAACCAAGTAATTGTCAATATTTCTCAAATTGAAGACGGCGCTGATGATTCTTTATAAAAACGTTGCTGCCTATCAATATTAGTTTTCCATTAAACGTTTAGTTCTAAAATACTTTTTCTATTTTAAAGAAACCTTTATAGGTTTCACTTTATCTTGACATATTAAATCTAAAAAGCGTACTATGTCACACAGCTGTTATCTGTCAAAGATAAAACGCACGGAGAAACTAGTCTACTGAAGCGTAGCATAAAAGAAGACACTAAAATGTTTTACATTTTAGATTGTAAATGCATTTTTTTATTATTCTTCCATTACGCCCGCCATCTATTTATCTATATATCTTTAGTACTCATTTACACGGAACGTTCAAAAAATATACTAAGTGGCATAGAAGAAGTAACGCCTTGACTTATTTATTTTATTTGGATAAAAACTTGTTAACATTGCTAGCAAAAAAGCTGTTGTTGTCTTTTTAAATAAATTGGGACAGGGGAGGCACAGGAAAATATTGTATGGATTTTGTTTGATAAGTCTTTAAAGAAAATATGGGCCGTTAAAAAAATGGTACCAATTGCTCTAAAATGCATAAATAATCGTCCAAATTTTATACTCAGGGGTTTTCGAGGTTGCTTATTACGATTTTAAAAAGAAAATCAAAAAAATCAAAATGGCTGACTAATAATGGCGCAAAATTCAAATTTTAAAGTATATTTTTCTACTCTTTTTTCACATAAAACGCATATAAAACAATAAAAAAATGAATTTACTTATTTTTGTAACTATATTTCATTTTTTTGCATTTCTTACCAAGAGGCTTATTATCAGATGAATGTCACAGCTGGATTCAGTTGTATTATCTTCTCCTTGCATTTCATATTCGACATATTCGTCTTCATACAAAATGTTTAAGGGCTCTACACCAATTTTTATAATTTTCGGTTTATTTGTTGTAACTGTTGGCATACAATCTTATCTTTTTGCTATTTAAGCATTGATTTTCCTTGCAGTGCTTACAGTACTAATTACACTTCAAGCCAAGTTTCTCGCAAGCACATCTGTTGTTGCAGTTTGTTTTCCCGGAACATATAAGTCTTTCACTCAACTATCTGGAATCAAAGGTTCTTTGGACAAAATTGGCGATCTTGAAAACCCTTTAAGTATAAAATTTGGACAATTATTTATGCGTTTTACAGCAATTGGTAACGTTTTTTTTAAACGGGTGCTAATTATTCACTTTTCGATGCAATTATGCAGTCAAAATGGTTCATAAAGGATCCTAAATGACCCAATATGTTACTTTAATCTTGTATTATACTAAAAGAATACAATATATTCTGGTTTTTAATTAAACTTCCTTGAATAACCCTTGAAAAATGTTCAAAAATGCACTTTTTTGCATATTCATGCATTTTCAGGCACTTTCCTCACCTTTTCGAGTGTTCGGGTTATGATTTTTCGATTTTTTATACCTTAAATATATATTCTAAGCAATAAAATCTAATAGAGATAAAATTTCTCTAAAACCCCCTATTTTTTATCATTTCTGACGGCCTATAATTTACTCATGGCCAGTTACACCAATTGGCACTTTTTGCGTCACTTTGTTGTTGCATTAACTGCCCCTAAATTTTAAAAGTTTCTTGCACCACCTGAAAGGCGTCCTTAAGGGTCCCTTAACTTTTAGTTTAGGATTTTCTGTACTTAATGATCCCTTTAGTAATTAACCGTTAAAAATTTGACATTTGACAAATATTATGTATATTCATTTCTCGTTTGTAGTTTTAAATAATAAAACGGGGTTTTTAAATGATGGTGGTTTGAGCTTTAAATATTATAAATGCAATATGCAAAATTTCCCAGAAAATTTATAAACGATGAGTTTTACTTAATGGCATATTTTAGATTTATTTTTTTTTGTATTCTTTTGAACATTTCTTTGTTACTTTTAGAAAAGTTTGACAAGATAAATAATCTTTCATTTTTTAAAAGGTTCATATTAACGAAACCAACAATGCTCAGCTAATTTAAGCAAATCGAAGATGAGCTTGAATTTGAACATGACAAGTTTGTGTTAACCTTTAAATTTTGAATATTTACTTTTAAATTAGAAATATTTTAATTTGTTTAAATAAAATAATAAAAGATTTTTTTGCTTTCAATTATAGTTTTATATCTTATAACTATTATCAAAGATAATACTACTACGGATAAGATGAACCATTCAATGCTATATTTTTGATACCCCTAATGGACTTTGGCTAACGCGAGCCGATGTCCATCGAGAGATTTTCGCGCTATCCTTGAACGAAAGTTAAACATTGTTGCCGGCAGGCCTTTACTATTGGCGTGATGAAACGCGACTAGAAAAAACACAATCCGTTTAGCCGCCCGCTTTCGCTACTTCGTGTTCCGAATAAGGTACAAGCGACAGACATTGGCAATATCGCACGGTTTGTTTCGCTGGGGCAGGGGTTACCGACTTAATTTTATTCGCATTTACGGAAGCATTGATATCTTCGAACTGATTCAAAACGCCCCATTTAAATGAACCATCTATTCGTAGTAGTATTATCTTTGCTATTATCAAAGATAATACTACTACGGATAAGATAAACCATTTAATGCTATATTTTTGATACCCCTAATGGACTTTGGCTAACGCGAGCCGATGTCCATCGAGAGATTTTCGCGCTATCCTTGAACGAAAGTTAAACAGTGTTGCCGGCGGGCCTTTACTATTGGCGTGATGAAACGCGACTAGAAATTACACAATTCGTTTAGCCGCCCGCTTTCGCTACTTCGTGTTCCGAATAAGGTACAAGCGACAGACATTGACAATGTCGCACATGATTTCGTACCTCGATTCGCTGGGGCAGGGGTTACCGACTTAATTTTATTCGCATTTACGGAAGCATTGATATCTTCGAACTGATTCAAAACGCCCCATTTAAATGAACCATCTATTCGTAGTAGTATTATCTTTGCTATTATTGACAATAATTGTTTCCTCTATGGCCGTAAAGTTAAGCACCCTTGATGTTTTCCATTTTTGTTTTAAGTTTTACAACAAAAAATCACCGACTTTGTATTGGAATACCCACAAATTAAAAAAAAAAAAACTTTTGGAAGCTATAACTTGATGCCCAAACGTGATAATTTTTAAGAAAAATGTTGAAGATTAAATACCTACAAAAATTTTAGTAAGACTACTTTTATCATTTATTCACACACAAGTTAGAAAAGGAGAGATGCCCAAGATTACATTACATTAAACAAGTGCTGCATATTCTATGGTACTTAGTGTCGTTGGAAAAACAAGAAACAAAGTAAATCCTGTTAACTGCATCGGCTTCTCTTTCCGATTTTATGTTGTCTGTGGCTTCGCGGTATTTTAATTACTCCCGACTTAGATGCAACAAGTCACCTTGAGAAGGCCACTTCGCGATTCCAAATCATGCGTAAACTGTCGTTACGACCACGATGTGGGTCTTCTTGTCGATAAAAATGCTGCTATATTCTTAGAAAAATAACGATAATATGTCTCTGACACAGTGGCGTAACAATAAATAAATCTAGTCGTACGAATGTGTGTATTTTACACGAAATATTTAAGCCTATTTCTGCCCTTCATAACTTCCGTCTCTTTTTACATAAAGGTATAAAATTTGGTTTATAAATTTAAATAACTATTCTAACTTTTCAGTTCCCTCTTGCATACACTCTCCAACCCCTTATTTTACGCTATTTCAAATTCGCACAAATATAGAGCAAATTTATAAATAAAATAGATTAACATGTAAAAAATAGATAACATGCCATTAAATTTTTCATAATTGGAGCACTTCCATGTACCACGTTCATACAGAATCCTGTTCTTATTTTTATCCTGGCAATATCATAAAAAGTGCTCTAGGCAGCTTTAGAGAAGCAATACATAATATTTTAACATAATTAGTGTTATGGATGGTAATGTTATGGAATAATGTTAATTTATAAAACATCAAAATTAATAAAAAATAAATAAATAACTTTAAAAGGTTAGGTAAGGTTAGGTTAGGTTTAAAGTAAGTGGACTTTTTACGCCCTCCACCGCGACCGCTCGGTCTATTGTGGCTCACACCTATTTATATTTCTCCCAATAAATAAGATATCAAATTGAGAAAAAGAGTTCTTACATCTCCCCTTACTCGTGCCGCTACCGGACACACAATATGTGTTCTGGTGTCCCTGTCTCCTGGAAAGTATGACGAGCAGACGATTAGATCCGTCATGCCCTCCTCTCCCGGTATGGTGACGTGGGTAGCTACCAGGTCTTTGTTACAGGAACCGGATGTTTCCTCTGAAGCCGTATCTTTGGCCTTTCCCTAAGAAAACGGTTCTATCCGTTTTTTGTTTAAAGCCCGGGAAACCTTTTTCCTATAAAAGCGGTTCTGCCTGCCTTCTGTTTGGATTCAGGGATCTCTTCCTAAGCACCTGTTTGTCCGGGATGGATTAACACTTCCCGTGGGAAAAAGGCGCCTGTGACTTCAGGGGCACCTTTTAAAACGGATTTATATGTTTCGGTCAGCGCACCTTAGTCACTTTTTTCCCTAGAAAAGCGGTTCTGTCCGCTTCCTTTTTGGAGCTAGGGAAGTAATAGTCCACCACAGCAGAGCCTCGCATTATCGCAGTAAGGCTAGATACTCAGAGAGGTCGCCCTGTGTCTTAGAGGCACCGTTGGAGACACCTGTTTAAGGCCCAGGATGCCATTCACTTATTAGCACGGTATACTAACACTTTGAGTTAAGCCTTGCGTTCGTCTTTGGATCCCGTTCCATACGCTAGCAGTTGGAGTTGCGATAACCGGCAACTTCAACAGCGCATGTTACAAAAGATCCTACTGGGCCCAACCATGACATCAACGTGCGAATACAGCGGTGGGTAACTTTATATAACTTTATAAGTTATTTTATCAATGACATAATTTATGTTAAAATATTAAGTATTTCTTTTCTAAGGCTGCTGAGGGCACATTTTATGAATTTAGCAGGATAAAAAATGAGAAAACTGCATGCTGACAGAACATCGTTAATAGAAGTGTTTCAATTATCAAAGATTTAATCGTATTTTATGTATTTTTTACATGTAAATCTAGTCTTTATATTTATTTGCACAATTTGAATTTGAAATAAAGCGAGATAAGGGGTTGGGGAGTGTTTGCATAGAGGAAAGTGCTCTCGTTTAGGCTGGAATTAATTTTTTATTAATTCTGACGGTTCATAAAATATATTCTAAACCATTAGAATTATTTGCAATTAGGGCCAAAAACCGCCCTTATTGACCCTTTTCCTTTGGTAGATAAGTAGGTTTTAGTACACAAAAAATTCTGAAAACTGCACATTTTTACAAGGACCCTAAAACATGGCTATAATTCCGCATATTTAGAGGGTATTTTAGAATCTCAGTTTCAGCAGCAGATGACCTAACGAGGCAATCCATTACCTCAATATTCGTTTCTGCAAGAACCTCGTTACTATCCGTTTTGTGTTTGGTCGAGCATTATCGTGCATAAAAACGATGTTATATTATATAATGCAAAGGGCACTACGTACTCTTTAATAATATCCATAATGTTCCTTTCAGCGTTTAAAGTACCATGTTGATATGTAGATCAGTACAAGCTTAAAAGTTTATTTCTCACCAAACCATAACGCCAACTTCACTGAAAGCATCTAACTGTCGAATCTTGCATTACCGAAATCTGGTTTCATGACTTCTGTACACCCTTGCTCGACAATCGCCGAACGAGTACATCTTGACTCATCAAAGAACAAGACCCTACTCCATCCTCAGCAGTCCAGTTATAGTGCTCCCGGGCAAAATTTAATCTTGCAACATGGTGTTGTCTTGGTCTTAGTAGTGTTCTCTAAGCCTGTTCCTAATTGTCTGATCACTAACCCTAACATAGTGAGCTCTTTTAGGCTCATTTTGTAAGTTTTAAGCTATTGTTGTACGGTTTTTCAGAGCTTGAAAGCACAAAAATCGATCCTGGGCTGATGGTGTGGCCCTAGAACGTCCTTGACCAGGACATCTTAAGAAGTGAAACATCTTAACACTTTACTTATTGAGGATTGGGTGACATTGAGAATTTATGCAATTCTTACTTGATTATACCATTTAGCCGATAAAGTAACAGTAGTTTGCGATTCCGCCTCTATTAAATGCATTGTGCGACGTCCATTTATATCATTCATGTTTTTAATATTAATAATTTTACAAGTTTTACAAAATCCGACACGAATTTGGCCGAATAGTCGTTCCACAAACCAAAAATTTTTATTACATTATGCAGTAACAAAAATAAAAATAAAATAAAGACAGATAACAAGCAGCAAGTCCTTCATATGAAACATGTTTTATTTTAAAAACGACTGTTTTATTCGGTACTAAACTAGCTACTTTTCGATTCAATTAATTTTTAGATTAGCACTCTTATAGAGGGTTTTCCGAAATATGCGATCATTATTTTGAGTAGTATAACTTGTTAATACTTTCCTTGAACCTTAAAATGATAGTAAATCCCAAAAAATAACTCTTTTTACAATAACAACCAGCTACTTAGTAGCTTTAAGTAATAAGTATTTATTTTCTTACTATTAGCCTCACCAATTAGCAGTTAAGAGATAATAATATATTTTACGACTGATAGCTATCCTTGAGCTCAAAGTCTTCGTATTCATACGAAGACAGAAATGTGCTATTAAGATACTTGAGGTTCATAAAATTAAGTGGGGATCCCTTTGTTTTACAAAGTAGGTACTAAATATACTGGGTGTTACAAACTTTAGAAAACTGTAAGAGATACAGGACAAGGACTGAAACAAGGCCATATTTGTGACTTTTCTTGTATTTAAAAATAAATTAAAATGGTTTCCCATGTCTTTTTAGTCGAAAACTAAAAATCAATAATAGCTTAAAAACTTAAAAAATAGTATATTATATTATAAGAATTAAAAGTGCATCTTTTTTGAGCAGTTGCGAGGCGGAGCTGTACCCCAATTTTAAATACAATTAAAATAAAATTAGGTTATTACAAAAATATTTTAATTATAGTAAAAAGCGTAGGAACAATTTTCCATATTTTCAAATAACTCCAATTTTTTAAAAAGCTGCCAATAAAAAAATTGTAATATTTAAAATCAACGTTTTTTAAATTATTTTAATTTATATTGTTAATAATGTATTTTTATTTTAGTCTTATTTTAAAATTAATTAGCCATAATTAATTGTTTATTTGACTCTCTATCAGTGTAATCAAACTCTTTGTTTAAATTATTTTCTACATTTTAGTTCGGTTTGCTATAAAATTGTGTTGTTTTTGGTGTTTTTCACTATAATTTATTTTCTTATTTTTTAATCACAAAGCAACACCAAAAGTAATCTTAATAAAAAACCTCGATTTTTGTATTTTGTTAATAAAAAGGTGGGAAACGTTAATCTTACAAATCCTCACAATAGCTAGTGGCCGATAAGCTCTGCTATCGACTAAATATGAACTAAAAGTTTTATTTACAAACTTTTTACTCAGTTTATACTTCACAAAGATGGTGTGGTACGCCATGGGTTGTATTAGCATTTATCAATATTTACAAATATACAGTTTCTAATGAGTGTACCTTTCCCAACAAATTAAAAAAAAAAAGGGGAAAAAAAAGGTTCGAAATTACCTTACAATAGGCACTGATAGCCTTAATCAATTGGGTCAAAAGATCGGAAATTTGATACGTAACTTATTATCTAATGACAATATTAACTGTTCGCAAATTTATCAAGGCTTAAATTAACAAAAATGTGAGAAAAAAGTTTACATTAATTTAAAAAAATTGGAAAAAAATCTTAGCAAAGAAATTTATTTAAACTTGACTAGAAACCCGAAACGAATCTGGAATCTATGAGGCGTAATTATTAGGTTACGACACAATTAAAATTTTTTTTATCACTATAGAAGTTAGATAGTTTAAAGTCGAATTTAAAAAATTATTTACAGTTTTTTGGGACAACCGGAATCATTTGCCACTTCTGTGACACTCGGTACAAATTATGACCAACTATCTTATTACCAATTTTAGATATTACCCCCTTTATCCAGCTAATCTCCAAAAATACCTTTCACTATAACCTTTTTTTAATCACAACTTCCATCTAAAGCCGTCCTGCTTTAGTTCTTTGATACTTTAATTACACCTTGCTTTTGAACTTGCGTAGAATTTTCAATCCAAACTTGACACCAAGAGACATTTAAAGTAGTTTACAAAGCTAAGAAATGTACACTTTTTTTGACACCTTACGATTTAAATTGGTTACAGGAACAGATCTGCTAGTCAAATTTCTTGCACTAAACGGAGAAAGTAGTATTGCTCTTTCATGGAAAACGGAAATTTTCATGAAATATTTAGGAAAACATATCGGCGCGTCGCCTAGAGATATAAGAAATACTTTACGTTCCTAACGTAATAAAACAGAAAAATTTCCAGCCAGGGCCCAACCGACCGCGCAGATGCCTGTACTACTCCCCATCCCTTACCTCCAGGCTTGCCCACTCCGGCCCATTTCATTGGTCTATTTCCTTGACGTAGCGTGACGTACTTCTCCTGCGTTCGCCCTTTCACCGTCGTTCTATCGTCTCCCTAAGGGCCCTACCTTCAAATTGGTTGCGCCAGTATTCAAATAAGCAACGCTCGTAGTATCGAAGCGCGATTTTCTTTGTTTTGCTATTTAGATTGTAAAAGGGGGAATTTTCAAAAAAATTATTAGTAAAGCGGTGTTGTCACAATTACATGGGAAATTTAATGTATAAATTTAGATTTTTATAATTTTGTAAAGATTTAGAAGGAATGCTAGCGTACTCATAGATATAAAAAAAGCTTCCAGGTTACAAGATGTGTTTCTGCAGCAAAAACTAAATTCCTGTTTATTTATTTAATAAAGTTTGGGTTTTTATTTAAGGTTCTCAATGGATTAAAAATAAAAATAATAAATTTTTATTCAAAGTGTATTTTGAAAAAAGTTATTTTAAAGCAAGAAGAAAAATTCAATTTATGGATCTAATTGTACATATTTTCTCTACATAATTTCGGTGGTAAGAATTTTATTTAAAAATATTAAAAACTTTAGTTTTTTTTTTTTAAAAACACAGGTAGAGTCAAAGCAGCCTTAGTCTGTTTAGCTTTATTAAAAACTTGTACATACAGTAACTTTATAAGTTTAGACTAGCGTCTTTAGGTTTTAAAAACAAACCAAAATGCAGGCATATTACATTTACTTACTAATTCTTCATATCAGAGATAAAACATTTTCAGATATGCAATGAAAATCCTATTCTATGTAAAACAGATATGTTGCACATCTGGTATGTACCATAAAACCTTCTCGGATGTTGTAGGATAAAAACATACAAACACATAAACTGTCTGTCTATGCGTCATCTCCGCATCCTTGCCGTGTTCTCGGAACAACTTTGTAACTCATACTGCCTTTGCAGTCGTTTGCCAACATAAGAAATTCAATGCAAAAACAAACATAACATAGACTAGATATTTTATGGGATGGTCTCTGGGGATGCAAAATGATTTATTTTAATGGATGCTCTTGTGCTTTTTTTAGATAAAAATGGTCAATGAAACCCTTAAGTCGATGTATATATTGTAAGTCAAGTATATAAACCACAAGGAAGTTTAAAGGTGTATGGAAGCCCAATACTGTAGAACAAAATTGTCCAGGCGTGCAGGGCATGAATAGTAGGTTAGAGCCGGACTTCCATAATTCTTTGTTACTATCTATAAAGTTGACATAATCAAATGTCAAATTCAAGCATTCACTGTTTTTCTTATTTTTTGCACAAAATTGTTGGTTATTAAACGATACTACCATAGAATATTTAAAATTATTGTGTAATATTGGATTTTATATCATCTGATATAATATGGAAAGAAGCCTTCTATTTAAATGGTCGATATTTTTGTGAGTTTAGTATTTTACCAAAAATCTTTGTAAATAAATAAAAACGAGATTTTTTAAAATAAATTTCAAACATTGTATGATAGTTTCATGTACTCCAACTCACCAATTTTGTGATTAGAGAGTGAGTTTAATCTAATCCTAAGATTCTGGTTGTACATTAAAAAGTGAAAAATTTTATAACTGCTTTTTAGGCATATACTTTTCACTAATAAAAAACATGCATGAGACAGAATAACAGTGGTTAAAAATGTTTAGTAACCTTTGGTACCTAGGTATCCATTGTAACAGTATCCGTTAAATATTATGTGTCTACAGTATGTCGAGCTTAAAAAGTTGATAATGTAAGTTTAAGAAACCAAAAATCTAATTTCTTTTTAAACAAATACAGAAAAAGCAAAAAGGAGCTTTAGCATAAAATTGTACTTTCTTTCATTTAATTAGAGGGACCTGTATATATTAAAATTTGCCTGGTCTGCCCAGTAATTAATAATTTTGATCCTTTAAAAGAATGTACTAAATTATTAATCCACAGAAATACACAAACATTGTGGAAATCATCTAAAAGATAGTTAGGATTGCCTTACTTTTCTCACTGCTATTTCCTATGAAATTTTCATAATTTTATTATTCATAATTGATATATCATTATTTTTTCGGTTACCTAACGTTACGTCTCATAAAAAGCACCTAATTTAAATATAAGAAATACTTACCTAAAGTAAAAAATGCCGGGTATGTTACCCTTGGATTTGCAAGACAAACCCATACAACCTCTAATCATTTTGTTACGATATTATAAGTAACAAACAATAAACACAAAATTTTAGTCATAATTTAATAAACAATAATCACTAAAATAAGAAGGTTTTTTCAATCCAAAAAACATCTGCAACCACAAAATATAGGTACTCACACAAAGCAAAACAATCGGCGCAAAGGGCACAAACCACAACCAAAATGACGAATGATGAGAAGACGACGGTTGACGATACAGCGCGAATATTGTTTCAAACGCGCCGCGCGCGCCCTTGCATCAAAAACCTTAGACAACCTAAGACCATTACGGCTCTCATAAAAGTATAATGTGTTGCCTAACTGCACACTGATTTATCAGTGTGTAAGTAGGCAACACATTAAATTATTTCGTGAAATTTCGTTATTGCGCAAAATCGGCGGGGCCAACTCTGACAGGTATTTTCATACTGGGCTGGACATTTTTTGATCGAATGGGCCATAGCATTGGGCTTCCATACACCTTTAAACTTCCTTGATAAACCATGGCAAAAACTTGATACTGTTTGTCAAATTTTACTGCTTGTTTTCAGTAAAATTTTTGATTAAAAATTCGGGGAGAGTCATTTTGTTTATAGGCAACTTTTTTTTTAATAATTATATATTATTACTGAGGACGCCCAGATTATCTGATTTTTTTATTAAAAAAACATTTAATATCCTAAGATCTCTAGTATAAGTGAACAGATATTTAAATGCCTTGACACTATCCAATTTACAAAATTGTTAATTTTTTCATATAAAATTGAATTGCAAAACTATTGTGCAAAGACTATTGAACCGATTTTAACGAAATTTGGTAAAACATAAAGGTTTTGAAAAAAAACTACATTTTTTCTGCCTTTTTTCTAAATGTTATTTTCCAAAAAACGTAATGCATTTTGCGATATCTTACCAATTTATTCTTGCAGAAAATTTAATAACAAAACTTTTATCTATTTAAAAATTTTCTCTGCAACCAATACTTCTTCTTCTTCCTGGGAGCCGTCTTGATTCACTACTGGAGGCAGCGCAGCCTCTTGGGCTTTTTGTGCCTTATCTCCCATTATCTTTTATACCAATCCTCCCATTAGTCTTGTTCCTTCTACAAGTCCCCGAGAACCCCGAGACTGGTTGGCTGATATATTTCTGTGGGCTCATTATTGGTTGCCCAAATTATGCCTTTCTTTTGTGATTCAACGCTTCACATTCCCACAGGTAGGCTGTTTCTTCCCCCTTGTCGCACATTCTGCAACTTGGGTCCCAATTGTATGAGTCTATCTTATGTAGGTGTCCTTTTAGACTATCGTGCCCTGTTAGCAACCCTACTGTTATGCGAAGTCTTTTCCTACTTTGTCTAAGTAGTTCTTTTTTCTTTCTTTTGGATTAGCCCCTTATGAAGCTTTTTCCATGTTTTATTCTACTGAGGTTTTCCTAGTATTCCTCGTGTTTGTTTCCGATCCATTCCCTGGTTTGCACTCGTGCTGTGGTTTTGGTCACTCCAAGGGAAGGTTCTGGTCTAAAATATGGTGTGGATGATCCATGTCTCGCTAGCTCCTCCGCTTTTTTGTTGCCTTCTATTCCCGAATATCCTGGTACCGAATGGTCCTGGTACCCACAGGAGAGTTACCCTGTTGCGTTCTCCAAGGAAATCCAGTTCTTTTTAGCATTCCCATGTCAGCCTGGACGTCACCTTGGTGTTTACTAGTGCCCCTAGTGACGCCTGGCTGTCTGTTATTATGCAGATACGCTTGTTTTTATAAGCCCTTTTGTTATTTTTTTTTGCAGTTGAGTGTAGTAAATGTATTTCTGTTTAAAATACAGAGCTGTGTGTTTCTAGTAGAATGGAAAATAGTGAATTTCTCAATACTTCTCTATACAAAGATATAAGCGATTAAAAAAATAAATACTTTTCATTTTTTGTCTATTTAACAAATGTTTTAGACCTTCTTAAGAGGTAGCATATCTCAATTCTTGGTAGGTGTGTTCGGAACAAGGGCCGAAAATGCTCATTGAGAGAAAAAGTAGGCCAAGACGCGTAGTGGAAATTCTAGTTAGTTAAAGTGGTTTGGTGGTTTGGATGTTTTAAACGAATTTTGTGGTGGGGATGTTTGAAAGAAACTCCAAATTCCGTGTCATGGCACTTAAAAATATTTAGAGAACAGAACTAACCATAACCAATTAGAACTTCTATTAGGCGTCGTGAGATATTTTTCGTTCAATGACGTTTTTAATCTTCCATCTTTACATACATTTTTCTGACAAGTTTTCAGCAAAAAAATGCTTGCCTTTTATTACATCTAAGCACAAACGGATAAAGCTTGGTATATCAATGTGAATGCCTGATCGACAGATGCCACCGGAGCTAAGTTCCAATATAACATATTGATTGGGGGTGGAGTGAATAGAATGCCAAGTAAAGCTAATCTAAATAATAAAATACTCTTGATTTTCAATCAAAAGGTGCTATTTTCATTTGTTTATTTAAAAAGCACAATAGTAAAATCCATCTATTTTTGTTTGTCAAAATCACACAAAAAAAACGTATTGTTTTGTTCAAAAGGTCATTAGCTATGATTGCTTACCATGTGTTTTTCTCAAACGATGATAATCAGATTTTTTCGCTTCAACCTAGTTTTTGTAAATTGTAATTGGTAATTACTATGAATTTTGTCGGTGTAATTTACATTACCTTTATTATTTGCATATTTAATTGAGATTAAACCGTAATAAATAAATAAAATAAAATATTGAAGCAAAAAAAATATTATTGAAACTTGGCAAAACTATCGTCAGAATGGCGTTTTGGTCCGACGTTAAGTATAAAAGGTCAGACGTGATATTCAAATAATAATTATACCAAAACAATTGTTTTTTTTAAAGAGTTTTGACATGTTTCTCTACGACAAGTATTCTCATAACGTGAAAAAATTTAAAAAATTATGTTAAGTAATTTCCGAGGTAATTTCTAAGAAATTTTATTTTAAAAATCGCCCATATTACTACTGACCAACAAATTCTTGGATAGAATTAAAGTAAATAAATCTTGTTTGGCATTAACAAAATCAAAGGGAAGAGACAGGAGAGTTCTTGGAAACACAATGCATCGGCAACGTTGATTAAACACACTGAAGAACATCACTTTGGAAATATTAACTTTTTCCATATTAATGGCATTGTCTATGGCATTGTACCATAACTAACATTTTTATAAATCGATGATTCTTTATTGTTAAAAATTATTTTTAAAGCCCAAAAACTGTTTTTGTTTATTATTTGAAGTGACATACAGATATGTCATTCACTTTAGATGCTCAGTTCGATTGCTGTTGATTGTTGAGTTTACAAAACGTATTATTGAATAATACAACCCAATAGAAAGAGATGAAATACCATCGAAGTGCCGTACCATACCTGATTTAATATATTTTTTTACCAAACGAATACAGCAACTGTCCGAATCAACCTTATTACCGGTGCAATCGGATCTTAGAATGGTCATTTCAATAAATGTTTATATTTAAATCGATGTTATCTATATTTACACAAAAACCAATATTTTAAAATAATTTTATTACATTTTGAAGGTAATTTTCTAATTTTAATTTTAGAAATCTGGCAATTTGTTTACGTTTTTCCAAAACAAAAAGATCGCTATACCAAACACCCTACTTACAAACTGGCGTCGTGTGAATTCCAGTCCTTGATTTATTGACTTTCTGACTAACTGACTGACAGATAGATTAGTAAAAAACTTGCCAAGTCAAAAAAGTTATTGGTCTAATTTTAAAACTCAGTATTCTAGAAGGCCCACTTGGCCTTATTTTACATAGGTATTTTTGCCATGATATAATAATGTAATCAAATAGAAGTGGGCGGGCCAGATACTGAGCATGTCCTGATTAAAAACCCCCCCCTTAAAAATAATATAAAACATATTTAAAAAAATAATGGTATATTGTTTTATATGGAAGAAAAGTGATACTTTTTATGGCGATCTCGTGTTTAATAGAAAGCAAGCCATAAAATGTAACTTTTCCTCTGAATAAAATATGCTGTTTTTTTTTCAAACGTTAACAAATTAATGCAAAAACATCCCTTTTTAATAGTTAAAATTATTAAAGATAAGTAGGTTCGCAAGGCGGCTTTAACTGGTGTCGGTGAACAGTTGCTATAGTAATGTAACATAAATTTGTCATTGGACACTGTCAACAATTTTTTTTATTGCGTCTCCAATTGCGTTTAAATTCTGAATTGATAAGCAGTTATTGAGTAAGTACATTTAATATTCAATTGAGTAATACATAAGAATTTTTATTTAATTTTTAGTTTAATAAATATTGAGTTGTTGACGCTTGTTTTGTTGTTCGTTTGTATCTATGTTGTTATGATAAAACTTTTTCCTTCGCCGCGCGCCTGGAAAATGAAAGGTAAAGCTCCGGCGGAAAAATGAAACTTCACGGTTACCTACACACTGACTAAGACGGATTTACTAACGTTTAAAGAAAAAATATTTTTGCTATAATCGGACTCTCATTATTTGCAAATAACTTTCGGTACCTTCCAAGGAAGTTTAAAGGTTTATGGAAGCCCAATGCAATGGCCCATTCGATCAAAAAATGTCCAGCCCAGTATGAAAATATCTGTCAGAGTTGACCCCCGCCGATTCTGCCCTAACAAAAAATTTCCCCGAAATATTTAATTTTTGCTACTTACACACTGATAAATCAGTGTGATTAGGCAAACGTTATACTTTTATGAGGCCGGAATACCGTTTTTGGATTGATAAAACCTTCTTATTTTAGTGATTAGTTGATTAAATTGTGACTATAATTTTGTGTTTATTTTCTGTTAGTTATAATATGGTAACAAAATGACTAGATGTTATATGGTTTTGTCTTGCAAATCCAAGGGTAACATACCCGACATTTTTTACTTTGAGTAAATATTTCTTATATTTAAATTAGGTGCTTCTAATGAGGTAGGTAACCGAATAAATAATAATATATCAATTATGAATAATAAAAAATGAAAATATCATAGAAAATAGCAGTGAGAAAAGTAAGGCAATTTTAACTATCTTTTAGATGATTTCCACAATGTTTGTGTATTTCTGTGGATTATTAAAAAGAAATAAGGTTAACATTTAGGTACTTTTATTTCATTTAATAATTTAGTACATTTTTAAAAGGATCAAAATTATTAATTACTGGGCAGACCAGGCAAATTTAAATATATACAGGTCCCTCTAATTGAATTAAAGAAAGTACAATTTTATGTTAAATTTAAAATTTTTGCTTTTTCTGTATTTGTTTAACAATAAATTAGTTTTTTGGGTTTTTTTAATCTTACATTATAAATTTTTTTTAAGCTCGACATACTGTAGATATTTAACGAATACTGTTACAATGGATACTCAGGTCCAAAAAGGTTACTAAACATTTTTAACCACTGTTATTCTGTCTCATGAATGTTTGTTATTAATGAAAAGTATATGCCTAAAAAGCATTTAAAAAAAATTTTCTTTTTTTAATGTACAACCAGAATCTTAGATTTGGGGGATTAAACTTATTAACACTATCTTGTCCTTCTTTTATCACAAAATTGGTGATAAGTACATGAAATTTTCATACAATGTTTCAAATTTATTTTAAAAAATCGTGTTTTTTTTTTATTTACAAAGTTTTTTTGGAAAAATACAAAACTTCCAAAAATATCACCATTTAAATAGAAGGCTAAAAAAATGGCGCCATCTATTTTTTCCATATTATATCAAAAGATATAAAATCCAATATTAAAAATAATTTTAAATATTCTATAGTAGTATCATTTAAAAACCCAAAAAAAAATTTTGAAAAAAAAACAGTGAATCTTTGAATTTGACATTTGATGATGTCAACAAAAGATAGTAACAAAGAATTATGGAAGTCTGGCCCTGACCTACTATTCATTGCGCATACCCGCGGGTCCAATCCCACATATTTCCGCTGTATTGAGCTTCCATACACCATTAAACTTCCTTGGTACCTTCATATTTATATAGAAATATTAACATCGGAAACCGCCAACCTAAGGCAACAATTAATAAGTTATAATCTCAACACCAAATAAATCATACAATACATGGCACCAAGCAAACGATAATTTACGAGTTTTTTCAAAGAAAATCCTTGAGCCATCAGGACGCTATTTGCACTCAGCGTGAAACAGACTAAAAGATAAAGAACTAACTAAAACTAACTTTACTTTAGCAATTTTGCATCTCTTATAATTTCCGACAGATTTACGAGACCTCGTTGTCATATTTATGATTATTGCTTGCAGAAGATGCAAATCGCAGGTATAAATAAGTAAATAGAATTCTATTAGCAACATGAAAAGATGGAGTTTTAATTAAAACACGTCGATAATTAATTAAAAACAAATATTAATAATTATGGAGACTGGAAAATTAATCTTGAAAATATACATGCTGTTTCATATACAGGGTACTATCAAATTGAGGGTTATCATTAGAATATCGAAAATAATAAAAAAAAAAAAATTAAAAAAAAAATTATTAGCAATAAGGTACTGTGAAAGAATATAGGTTTTAATTAACTTAAATAAAACTAAATGTGATAATGACAATAACTTGACAAAGACAATATACATAAGGTAAATCAAGGTAAAAAGAAAGTATAAAAAGGGTTTTTATAACATTCTTCCCCCCTTCCTTTTTTACATAGTCACGTGATAGCTTGGACATTGTCTATTTGGGGTCGGATAGTCAACAGATGAATTGCCATTGTTCACCTTGATTTTGAATTTGGTCTTCAAAAGGAAGTCCCCCCGGGTGGAATCTGATCTGGGTTTTGTTGTGTCATCTGAACAGACTGCATTTCTGAATCAGAACGATTATCTGGCAGTTTGCACCTTTACTGGTTTCTGCAGGCCAATGGAATCACCTATTTTTTAATCTGGGGGTTTTAGAGGAAGGAGGAGGATTTTCAGAGTCAAGGGAGTTTTGACTCAATGCCATATTCCCACGCGGGGCTAAATGTCGGTAGAGACGGTAGTCTCAGTTCCATTTGGCAGACGTACATGAGCATAGTAGAAATTTGACTGTAATAACTCAACCTCTTCTACAAGAGGTTCATATTTGTATTTCTAACGTTTCTTCTGTAGAAAAACTGGTCCAGGGATGGAAAGCCAAGTAGGTATTAACAGCCATTGGTAGACCGACGCGAGTGGTTGAACATTCTTTCGTGATGGGTGCAGTTAGTAGCAGTACCCCAAAGATCTTATAGAATGGAGAGCATCTTGTAAAACTAGTCCCCACTGGTATTTTGAGGTTCTTGGATTTCAAAGCAAGCTGGATTGTTTTCCATATGATACCATTGTATCTTTCACACTGACCGTTTCCTTGCGGATTGTATGCTGTTGTGCGACTAGTTGTTATACCATGGAATCTAAAAATGACTTTAATTCTTGAGAGATGGGACGTTCCCCGGTCAGAGGTATGTATGATGGCATGCCAAAAATTGCAAATAACTGACCTAAACATTTCATTACAGTTGCTGAAGTCATGTCAGAACATGCAAATGCAAAAGGAAATCTTGAAAATTCATCAATAACCGTGAAGATGTAGTGGTTATTTGTTGAAGATGGGACTGGACCTTTAAAGTCAATATTCAGCCTTTCAAAAGGTGATGTCGATTTTATGAGAACACCTTGATTCTTGTGAAATTTTGGCTTTAATTCTGCACATACAGGACATGATGCTGTTACTTTTCGAACATCTTCAATAGAAAATGGTAAATTTTTACAACGGACCCAATGATAAAGCCGAGTAACTTAATTTAATTAACTTAAATAAAAATCATAGATAAACTACTTCGTCCTGAAAGGCTTGACTTGGATCCCAGTTCACCTTCAGCTGCACAACTCTGGAAGCATTGGCATCGTTCGTTTGAAAACTTCCTGGAAGCCGCCGAGGCAAAAGATGATAAAGGAAAGCTGAATTTACTCATAAATTATGTTTCCTCTACGGTTTTTGTGTACATCAGTGAGTCAACAAGCTATAAGAATGCTATAAAGATTTTGGAACAATTGTATGTTAAACGAAAGAATGAAATATTTGCCCGACACTCACTTGCGACCCGAAGACAACAACCTGGTGAGTCTATTGATCAATTTTTACAAGTTCTTAAGAGCAAAGAATGTAATTTTGAAGCTGTCTCTGCGGATCAAAACAGAGATGATTTCATTAAGATTCTTTTATCACTGACTTGAGCTCACCAAAAATAAGACAACGTCTACTAGAAAAAATAACCCTTAGTTTGGATGAGGCTTTTGAAAAGGCTAGGTCTGTTGAAATGGCAATATATCAGTCCGAATCTTATTTTCCAATTTCCATAACACTGCCGGATCAGCAAGTGTGGATCCAAAGGAAAGTGCCCAGAAAAATAATTCTGAATGTTCAACTGCCGCTGCTGTATCCCCAAAATGCTATTTTTGTGGAGATGATAGGCATATACGATCTGTCTGTCCCGCTCGAAATTCGATTTGTCACAATTGCAACAAAAGGGTCATTTCTCAAAAGTGTGCCAATCTCGTAAATATTTAACAAAACCAATAAAACATGCATCAGCTTTACTTGCAACTATCTCTGCCGCATCTCCTAAATGCTTGTCAAAAGCCATACTTCAAGTTGAAGTAAATGGCACTCAGGTAGATGCTATAATCGATACGGGAAGCTCAGACAATTATTTATGTTATAAAATAGCCAAGGACAGAAAATTTCAAATATTTCCTTCCAAAACATGTGTATCTATGGCTTCTACATCTTTTAAGTCGCAAGTTTTAGGATATTGTAATGTAGATTTGCACATACAGTCAAATTTTTACAAAAATATTAATTTAATTAAATTGTGAAAGTAAAGAAACCTTTGAGAATATAGGCTTTAATTAACTTAAATGAAACTAAATGTGATAATGACAATAACTTGACAAAGACAATATACATAAGGTAAATCAAGGTAACAAGAAAGTATAAGGCATATCATAACAGGTACTATCTTTATTCAAGTTAATACATTTAAATAATTTTGATAAAAATTACTTTAATCCAATATTATTAAGATTAAGCACATTAAGTGCATCTTTCTTCTCTAATACCAAGAAATCATCTGGACTAGATAGAATTCCCACAATCGCTTTTAAAAAATGTACTTCTGAGATTGCACCTTAACTTTACTCAAATTACTTATGACACTGTTATTTCTCCTAAGTGCTGGAAAGCTGCACGTGTGCAACCTACTCCTAAGAGTGGATCTAAAACCCTCTTACCTAATTATAGATATCCATTTCTTATCTTAGATATTTAACAAAGTAATGGAGCAATTCATTCATTTTCTTTAAAAGTGTTGAACAATGTTATGGTTTCAATAACACTAAAATCTTGGACTTTCATTGTCTTTATTTGTTAATTGATACACAACGTTTCGGTTAGTGATGTATCTCCAATCGTTTTTAAGTGATAACTTAACACTATTCTAAAGAACTACAACTTATATATACTATCCGATGTTTACCGAAGCTTGGCCAATTTTTTACGGTTCAGCAACAGCTGCCAGATATTCGGAGTGTCGACACTAAATTTGTTATATACGTTTTGGTTGTTTGCAATTATTAAAGCTTCTTTAAATTTTCTTTCCTTACAGTGGGTTTCTCTATTAATAATTTTTGCTTCCGACTATGCATGTTCGGCAATCCCTGATTTTGACGTTTCACCTCGTTTCGTATGTTTTTTTGTGCTCTTTAACTTTAATATCGAGTGGTTTTTTTGTTTTTTCGATGTATCCTTCACCACTTTCACAGGGAATTTGGTAGATACAGTCATTTTTTCAAACATTGTTGTCTGGTCTTGTCTTAGTAAGGATATTTGTTAAAGTGGTTTGGAATGTGAATTCTGTTTTAATATTATACTTATTCGCTACTCTGCGAATCTTTTTTAAAGTTTCTTTAATACACGGAAAAATCATAGATATTTGGTCCTGTAGAGTCTTATTCAATTTACAGCTTTTTGTCTTATCTTGATATTTGTCGATTGTTTTCTCAATCAATCTCTCAGTCTAGCCGTTCTGCTTATAGCACAGGAGATGAGGCATTTTGGCTAGGAATTCTTTTGTCCTGCATGGATTTACCTGAAATTTTTACAAAGGGTAGGGAATAGCCCAAATATCAAAGTTTATATCATGCCGAGGTGTGCTTTTATCCTGGGGGTTGTTGCCACCCCATCTTGAGGGTGGAAATTTTTTAATACATTTTAACTACAGAAATCGATAAAGAAAGTAATTTTAAGTAAAAAATGTTTTATACATTATTTTCGTAAAACTAATATTTTTCGAGTTATTCGCGATTGAAAGTAAAAGTTTTTCGACGAAAGAATCGACGTTTTTAATGGGGTTTTCACGAATAACACATAATAATTTATGTACAAATAATATAGACCGAGCTACGGCTTGTTAATGGTTAGCTTTTGTTGGTCAAATGTTAAATTTGAAAGATTCAATGTCAAATAGCGGGAAAAGTTTGCATTTTTCAAGGAAAACATCTAAGGCCTTTTTTAAAGTATATAATAAGACCTTTCTTTTAAGAAAAAAAAAGAGTTTTTAGCATGACAATTGAGCGAGTTATGATAAAAATAAGGTCGATCCCTACTTTTTTTTTACGAAAAGATCATTAGAAACAACCCCCTAATTCCCCTCTTAATTAAAATAGATCTGTACCCTTCCACGATTCTTTTTATATATTTATTATTACTACATTATAGAAGTTTAACCAAATTAAAATGCTTTATTTTAGAAAAATTAGAGCTTAAAGTGAAAAACGATTTTCCGCAATTTCGTAAAAATAGCCATTTTCTTCAAAATAACTCCAACAATACTGGAGATACGACAAAAATGCTAGGGTACCGAACTATAGCTTTTTTGACAACAAAGACTTTTTATTACACATATTTTTCTGTACAATAAATATTTGGCCAGATGTGGCCGTTTAAAGCCTCTATTTACGAGCGAGCACCACCTTATTCTAACCCTTTAAACTCATCCCATTTTAAAACTAAGAGATTAAAAAGGACTTAAATTAAATAGCCTTGTAGCCCTTAAAAAACCCTACAAAATTATTTTTGAACAAACTTTCTATCGTTAAAACTAAAGGAGCTATGTTTAAAAAACCAATCAACTTTTTTTTTCGAAAAAGTTAAATAGCCCAATTCGAAGCATAATATTCTATAAATCCGGTATACTTTTACCGGTATAATTTTTGTATGCAATTCGACTTTCTTTTCCTATTTATATGTATTATTGAAATGTTGTAAGGGGTGGTTTTTAAGGATAGAAAATGTGCAAAAGAATGAAATTGGTAATATCTCAGGCAGTAATATTTTTAATTATTAAATCTGTCAAGTTATTAATTTTTTGGGAATACACATTTTTTTTAATTAGGCTGTAATAAGGGTCGAAAAGTTGCGAAATGAAATTAGTACATATTTTAAGCAACAACATTCTAAAATTAATTCACTCTGGTAAATTAATAATTTTTTTAGGGTAAATATTTTTTTATTTAAGCTCTAAAGGGTTGATTTTTTATAAAAGTTGAAATATTTTAAAATCGTATTCTAAAGCAAAAAACAATTATTAATCAACTAATCCAAACCAAATTTTACCCTACTTAATGTTTAAAATATTATTTCATAAGTTTTGACAATTAGGGGTAGTTTTCACCCTTAAAAAACAAACAGCGCACATGACCATAAAATAGAATTTAAAGTAGAGGGTTAAAAGCGCCTAATTCCAAATTTTTATTCAAATCGATAGAGGACACAAAAATTGCGAGGTTTTGCAATTTTATAGCTTTATTTCCGGGACTATAATTATTTATCATCAAATCGTTTTAATATGTCATTTTTTTTTTTTGTAAATCTCATAAGAGGTGGTTATTTAAAGGTTAAGTTATGGTAGTTAAATATTTATTATACCGTAAACTGTTAAAATATTTTTTTTCTATAATAAGATAATAATTATTAAATAATTTTAAAATAAAAAAAAAAAAATTTTGAATTTCGTTATTAAGGGTGATTTTTAAGGGTTGAAACGTTATAATATAATGTTAGATATAACTAAAAACATAAAAATAGATTCATTCTACATATTAAGCTATGATTTTAATTTACATAAGGTTTTTAATTTACTATGGTTTTTTAATTTTTTTAGCATAAGGGGTGGTTTTTACTCCATAAAAATAAAAAGCACACCCTAAGCATATATAAACTTTGATCTAGAGGGTAAAAGCAACTTAATTCCAAATTTTCATAAAAATCTCCCCATCCACTGTACTATTAAGATCCCTAGTTATATTACTTATTTCGCCTTGCAGGGATTTCTTACTATTACATAAGGTCACTGCGCGTTTATATAGAGTACGTACAACCCCTTGCTTCGTTCCGTAAGAGTGACTGAAATTCTGGTGTAAATATTGTCCAGTGTGGGTAGGTTTTCTGTATACCGAGGTTTGTATATGTCTATTGTTTCGTTAGACTAGAACGTCAAGAAAAGGTAGAGCCGAATTTTGCTTTTTCTCCATTGTGAATTTGATACAGGGTCTGAGACAATTTAGACGTTTTAAGAAACCTTCATGTAAGTAAGTTCTTCGTCATTGCCTGTCAGTACAATAGAAGTATCGTCAATATATCGTAGCCATACTTTTGGTTTGATTTGTGCAGTTTTAATTGCGTGTTCCTCAAACCATTCCATGAACAAATTACCATTCCATGCATGATCGAAACAGCACCGCATACAATGATCGCAAGCAAAAATTGTTTTTAAAGAAACCCACTGGAAGAAAATTTAATGAAGCTGTAATAATTGCAAACAACAAAATATATTTAGCAAACCTAGTCTCGACATTTCGAATATCTGGCAGCCGCAATAAATAGTATCTAAGTGGTAACTTTTACGAATAGTTTTTAGTTATCACTTGAAAACGGTTGGAGATACATCACTAACCGAAACGTAATAAATCCATTAACAAATAAAGACAATGGAAGTATTTAGAAAAACATTAGATTGGATTAGATTAAATTAAGTGAGCGGAGATGGCAAAAATGACCTCCACCACGGCAACCTTGTCCAGGCTCGTCTTCTTAACTAGACTCCAGAGTCTTGACACTGGCCACTTCATATACCTTGCCGGTTTGGGCTTTTCCTCAGCAAGCCTAGTAAACCTAAGCCTACATAGTGCTTCGCAGTGGCACGGCTGTTTCTTCAGTCTCCTGACAGAACCTACACAGGCTATCCTCCACTAGGCCTATTTTTTCCAGGTGCTTGTTGACTTTGCAATGTCCTGTTATTTGACCTACCCTTATCCTTACGACCTTACGACTGTGGCTCAGTAGGTCCGAAGTAAACTTGGCCGAGCAGGTCTTAATGAACTGCTTTGCCTGTCGTTGTCCTGGTGTTTGTACCCACCAGCTTTGAAACTCTCTGTCTACCCAGATCTTAATAGATGCTTTAAAGAGTCCTGCCGAGATTCCACAGAATGGCTCAGGGCCTATCATTTCCATGGCTAATCCTCTTTTGGCTAGGTCGTCGGCCTCTTCGTTACCTGGGTGACCCTCGTGGCCCGGTACCCAGGCTACCGTAAGTTTGTTTGCCAAGCCGACTTTTTCCAGGGCCTGTATACAGTCCCCCACTAGTTTGGAATCAACTTTTGGAGAACTGATGGCCTTTAGGGCCGCTTGGCTAGAAACAGTATCTTTAATATACAAAAAATATTGGTTTAATTATACTAAGAATTCTTTGCACAATTCTAGACAAAATACCCAAAGCTATCTTTTAAATCCATGTTCTATTTTATGAAAAAAACGTCAACTTATGACTAAAAAAAGTGTTTAATCATTTACCTGCTAGTATTAAAAATATAGGTACTTTTTATAAATTCAAATTGTCCGTCAAAAACTTATTGGTAGAAAAGACTTATTACGTATTGCCTAAATACTTTAAAGATTATTTAGAACAGATTTAATGGATAGAACCATTATGTTGTTTTCTTTCTCATGATATATAATTTTTTGTTATTATCATAGTTTTATTTTATTCTGCTTTATCAAAAAGATGTATTATTCTATAGGATAATAAAACAATAATATTGTTGTTTTTATTATTATTACTATAATTATTATTATTAATCACACAATTCATAAAATAT
Organism: Listronotus oregonensis; assembly: GCA_019359885.1. NCBI lineage: Eukaryota > Metazoa > Arthropoda > Insecta > Coleoptera > Curculionidae > Listronotus > Listronotus oregonensis. Next base: position 29,554 of record JAHBCN010002760.1, read on the forward strand.
CCAAAAAGCGAGAAATATTCAAGCTGTAACTAAATAAGCAGATTACAGGTTGTAAAACCGCATCTCCTAATTGCCAACTAGTTGCTCGACCTGTCAGCGTGAGTACTTGTTCTTCCGAACGCCTATTTAATTATAGAATTGATTTAATGGCTTCATAAGGTGGTGTCTCGAGATTAAATTAGACGTATTTACGTCGTCTTTTCGAGATCAGATTTTTTGATCTACTGTTGATATCTTTTGATTTTAATTGGGTTAATAATAATATTCTAGTTTTTTATATCTAGTGCCGATTATCAGAAGCTCATTAATATATAAGGGTCATGTAGATGCCCATTAGAGTATATTTTAAAAGAGTAGATAAAACATGTATGGGATTATTGTACACTGTGTCCAAAAAGAGTATACAATACAGCGTCTTCCAAAAATTTCGCATCATGTGGCACTTTTTTTTATTAATAAGACGACCATAATAAGTCGCTCTACTTTAGTAAAAAAGTCTCTAATTTATACAAAAAGTTTAATCATTTAGCTGTTAGTATTAAAAATATTTACAATGTTTCCGGGTAAAACTATTTTATGGAACAATAAAAATACAAATTTTTTTTATGATGAAAATTAAAAATATTTTAAAAAATTTAAAGGTGTAACCTAACTTGTTTTTTTTTTTAAAATAACTAAAACTAAATTTTTCCATTCAAATGGTATAATAACATATTTTTGAATTATTTTTTAAAAATTTTAAAAACTTTCCATGTACTAAGTTTTTTGGAATTTATATCCATGTTAAACTAAATATCAAAGAACATATGAAAAATTTATGTAGTAAAGTTGCATTTAATTATTATGCTATAAGATTACTATCTTATGGATAATTTTTCATTTAAAAATATTTTTATTTTACTTTAATTTAATCGATTATAAGATATGGCATTATTTTTTGGGGAAATTCTTATCATTATCTATTATATTCAGTTTTTTTTTTTTGCTAAAAAGATCAGTTTGATATCAAAACAAAAAGAATTTTAACACTTACTTCTATATTTATGTTAGGAACAGAATTTTTATGATACAAAAAATATGTATAATACTAGACAAAATTCTTAACTTTATCTTCCAATTCCACATTTTACTTAAATAATAAAAAAATAATTTATGATTCAAAAAGATTATTAACTTTTTAGTATAAAAAACTAGCATTTTGCCCGCGGCTTCGCCTGTGTGATCTAAACAATTTTGGCTGTTTTGGTTTTTTTCCCGTTCTGGCAGAATATTGCTCCTCCTCCCCTCCTACTCTTATCGCGTCACATCACCTCACGCTGAGCGATTAAGCAATTAATTTTATTGTATTTTATTTGTTACTATTTTGTAAGATGAATGCGGTTTCGTACAAATTTTTACTCCTTCCCCCCATTCCACCCATTTACGGGAAAGTTTTCTAACTGACGTCTCCTATTTTTTGGGTAATCAGAAACCTAATTATCAAGTCCCATATTAACAACTTCAAAAATAACGATTTTTTAAATAAAACTCTCATCCGCCATTTTAACCCTCAAGGGATGTAATTTCAAAAATTTCCAAACAGATTATTTTTAATCGTAATCAATAGCCTACATACCCATTTTCATACTTCTAAGTCCAGTTCATTCTACCCATTTAGGGGAGAGTTTTCTGACACCCTTTCTTAGCTATTCTCTTCTATTTTCCGCCTAATCAGAAACATAATTACCAACTGCCATATTTACGACTTCAAACATGACAATTTTTTGATAAAAACTTTTACCCATCCCCCAAGGGGTGTAATATCAAAAAAGTTAAAACATACATAACAATTTTTATACTTCTGAATCCAGATATGACGAAATTCCACACATACTTTAACCACTCCCCATTTCACCCTTTTAGGGGTAAGGAAGTTTCCTAAAATCCTTTTTTAGCTAAAGTCTTTTATCTTTCTGTGTAATCAGAAGTTTAATTACTAACTCCTATATATACAACCTGGAAAATAACAATTTTTTCCTCCCCAACAGAAGTAATTTAAAAAATATTTAAACAGCTCATTTTTAATGTTAATCAAAAACCAAATTACAGTTTTCATACTTTTAAGTCCAGAAATGATAAAGTTCAATACAAACTTTTACCCTCATTCTCCCCCTTCAGGGGGTGAGTTTCCTAAATTTATTTTCTAGCCTATGTTTATCAGGGCTAATGTAGAATTCCAATGGTAAAAGAATTTTTTAAATTGGTCTAGTAGTTTCTGAGCCTTTGTCTTTTGTCCTTTTTCCTATAATATCATATAATTTTTATTATTATTTTTTGTTGTTACCATAGTTTAATTTTATTTTGCTTTGTCGCAAAGATGTATAATCTCGTGTGACAATTGGTGGGTCAGACTTTATTCATAGATATTGCATTAAAAACAATTTTTTTACGAGTATTTCCTAATAGTGCCAATTTTGCGATATTTTCAAAAAGCATACAAGCAAATCTGCATGATTTTTTACAGAATTTAAAGCACAATCTAGTGTTTAAAACATTTTTTTTAAACGACGCTGTATATGTACGAAAATTTTTTTTTACTTCTTAAAATATATTAGCTTATATAATAACCGCAATGGGAACCAATTCTGGTGTTGTTCGGATTAAAATAAAAGATCCAGTCAAAGACATTAAATATGACCTGCATTTTGTAATTAATGTGTTGATGTCTGATCCAATTAAAAGCACAAATAGAATATTAAATTTGCATATTTGATTTTTTTGCTTCTGTATTTTATTAACAAACCATTTTTATAATTAAGACATTTTTAATTAAAAGTTGGTTCAGGTTTTCTATATCCTGCATATATTTATTATGGGTCAATGCTATTATAACATTATATCTTATCTTGGGCCAAATAATTTTCCATTATGAATATAATGCTTTATTGCCATAATACATCCTTTCGACAAAGCAGAATAAAAAACACAGATAAAAATAAAGCATAATAATAAATTATATGACAGTATAAGAAAAGACAATAAATAATTCAATGCAATAAATCTACTATAGATTATCTTGTTGAAGCAATACATAATCAAAGCTCGTCAGAAACTGACTTTTAATCGGAGCTATTAAACATTACAAAAATGTTTTCTATCTCTTCGCCTGGTGGCTTGGGACGTTTTCTTGGTGTTTTGCGTAACCTAGGAACCAAATGACTGTTAGAATGTGTACACAGCATCCAACTGTACCGGCACCATTTTTACATGTACATGTACATTAGTATGCTATGATAGAATTTCTTTCTTCCACATTTTTATCTACCAAAATATAAATGTAATATTTTGTTTTATTTATGTGTCGTGACTGGATTCTAGCCTTGAGAAATAATGGATTAGTGATGTGCAGTCCATATGATTGAAACTCAATGTGAGTTATCTCTGTGCATAGCCTAATTGTGAACCTACCGCTCTCTTTTTTCGTGAGGGACTTCTCACTCTACTACCCTTTTATATCTTTTGTATTAATTCTATGCAAAAACATGTTGTCTATTACCGCCGTCAACCAAGAGGAGATGCTCTGAACGCAAGAAGACATATTCAAATAGAAATTTTAAAATTAAACTTATAATATTGTATTAGAGTATAACTTTAAGTTTTATGTTAAGGTTCCTTGCACATATAATATGCGGTAGAACCCTTTATATTATTAATTTACACATCATACTCTACCAACTAGGATGCGTGACCATATTGTACAAGTGGGGCCAAATACCTTAGAATTTGGGCCAAGGTTCTTTCGAGGTTCTTCCAGATGGCGTGTGAAGGAATGCATGAGAGACATACTACTTGTTGCATCATTAGGGAACTCATTGGACCAAATCAAAATTAATAAAAGCTTCTGTAATAGGGATGTCTACATTACTTTGCGTTATTATTCAGATGTATCTTGAAGGCTGGGTTAAAAACATTAAAGTAAATAGTACTACTGTTAGTAAAACTAAACTACAGTGAATCGATTTGTATAATTTTAAGTTTAACCTATGCTTTAACTTATTTTACTTTTAAAATTTAAATACTTTTTAAAATAACTATATATTTGTTTCAGATTTCCGATTTTTTGACTACGACTATCTTCTAGAACCATACGCCAGAAACTCGCGACAAATTAGTCAATACGATAGCAATTTTAAATGCCAAAGTGAAGGACTCTTTGCGGATGACAGAAACTGTAGCATTTTTTATAGGTAAGGATTGTAAACATTTAGCTAACTTTTACTTAATTTTTATAAAAATATAATTATTTACAAGATACGTGTAAATACTGCGAATTCTTTCTCTGTATCGCCATATTCTCTATTAAAAACCATTTGAATTTTTAACTACGAGCTTTTATTTAACTTGCAATGTTTGTTGTTTTATGTAGGTACACTGTGTTTATAATGCAACGGATAATTTTGATTAAAATTTACGTATGACGTATTTAACATAAAATATATGTATACAGAGTGATCCAAAAAGAAGACATGATATTATTTAGGGGTTTTTTTTAAATGACACACCCTATATATTCTTTTTTAAATTTAAATTTTGCAGTTACGGGGATTAAAAACCTAGCTCAACCTTTATTTTTTTCAGGTTTCATAATTTTGAATAAATGCTTTAATTGATTATTTTCAACTAAAAAATATAAAGGGGTTAAAAGAAATAGCCTTCATTTAATTATAATATGTTCAAATTAAAAACCAATAAAAATAAAAAATTTCATCCATTGAAAACCCTCTTGTGCCTGAAGGAAACCTAAGCCATTGATGAATCCCTTTTAAATTTTGTTTTTACTGGTTTTAAATTGGAATATTTAATTAAATAGTTTGCTATTACTGTGTTACTTACCCTTTTTATCATTTCAGTTGAAATAATTTGTAAAGCATTGTAAGTTAGTATCAATTGACTGCAATTCAAAAGTTATCAAGTTAAGACCATAAGTGTTATAGGTTTTTGTAATTACAACAAAAATAAAATGGACAAAAGTATATTTTAAAGTAGCTTTTATTTAAAAAAAGAAAAGCTGTATGCTTTTATTTTGTGTATTACAGTGTTAGTTCTGAAATAAAAGCGTATTACCCCATTTCATATTTAGTGACAAGCGGGTTGCCTAATCATCGAGACTTGCCCGCTTTCTTTGTTACTTGCTAACAGCTTAATGAAAACAATACTTTTTCATATTTTATCAAAAAATGGTATAAAGAGGGAATAAAGACCCTCTTAAAAAATGTTGAAAAGATACTTGCCAAAGTTGCGCTAATATTATAAAGCTTTTCGTATATTTAATGTTTAAACCCAAAAAAACAGGGTTACTGTTTTATAAGATTGTTACTTACCTATAAACATTTGCTATTACTTCTTTTGTTTGTCCGGGAGTGTCTTTCCGCAAGTAAATTTGTTCATTTTAAAACAATAGTAATACTATTGAAATACTATTTAAAAATCAAATAAGAACTAAAAAAAAGTATATTTCAAGGTAGAAAAACAAAACAAGCAAAATTACAAACCAAATTTAAAACTTAGAAATAAGGATAAAACCTTCGACCTCCGACATGAATTTTAAATATTCGACATTCCCAAAAGAGGAACCAGAAACAGCGCAAACACTTCCAATCACAAGTAAATTTACCCCCTAGAAACAAAACATGTGACAAGCTCCACCAACCAGGTTCGTTTTTCTTCGCAACTGGACAAACCTTTGTTTGATGTTTCCAGTTTAGACGAAATCGATATGGTCTTTGGAAAATAATTACCTAATAACATAATATTTCCCTTTGTAAAAAAAAATAGATATTAAATAAAAAATTTAAAATATATAACAACCACATTTAATTCTCAGTTTTTTTCAATATTTTTGTTTTGTAAAAAAAAATATTTTAACATTAAAATTATCACTTGAGATATAGTAGTAAGTACTATTGCTTTCCTTGTAGTTAAACTTGGCACACACACAACATATATTCGTTCCGGTTTGGCGTAATGTGCTAAACCAAATTTAGGAAAATATACAGGGTGTGCCATTTAAAAAAACCATGAATAATATCATATCTTTTTTTATATTACCCTGTATACATATATTCATATCAAAAAATGCGTAATCGACAATAAAAATCGACGTGTCTGAGAGATTATTGCAGAACAGAATACGTTATTTTAAATCGAATTTATCCATTACTTTATGGACACAGTGAATGTATGTTGTATGTTTGTTTTTCAAAAACCTTTTAACTGAATTTCAACAGTTATTTCCCTTTAAAGGGATGTTTCCCTTTCCCCGCGTGTTCGCCGCATGCGCTTAACGCACTACGTTAGCCGCAAAGATCCCACTCAGTTTTTAAATGTGCCTGGTTTGTTCCGCGGCCGTCGTATGCGTCCGCTGTCAACGACCGGATTATAGACCCGACTGCTGAAGCAGTGTAGCGCAGTCGTTCTGGGACTGGGTATTTGGGTTTTTGTTTTTTGTGGGAATGTCTGGTGTTTTTTTTTAATTGTTAAAATTGAAACTTTTTTTTTAAACAGTTTCCCGATTTTTTATTACAAATTTTTAAAAACTTTTAAAACCCAAATCCAATGATGTTTCGCACTTATTCAAAAATCAGTTTAATGTTTTCCCATGATCCCCAAAATTTTTTCACTTCTAACATAAGGTTTCCCTAGAAATTGCCATTAAATAAATTTTGAATAAGTGCATACATTATTGGTTTTAGGAACTTTTAAATCCAAAATACATAATAAAAAACCAGGCCCGTATAAAAAAGTTGATGATGGCAGCTAAAGAGAAACGGTGTATAAATCTAATAGCTTTATCTTGTAGAAAAGAAAAAGTAGCAATGGAAATGTAAAAGTTATTTTGTTACATCCATTTAAATAAAGTTATAAAAAAATAAAAACGAAATTGCGAATAATCGGTTTTTTCCAAAAGTAAGTATTCGAAAATTTTAAAGTTCTAAGGTGGGGATTTTGATTAGCATCTATTTGCAACTTTGTTTCATTTAACCGACCTCGTTTTTTTTCCTTTTTTTTCAAGGGTTTGTGATTTACCTAAATAAATGGCTAATTTTTCCTTTGGGGTTATTGGATATTCAACTCGTTATCTGGCCCCGGACTTTATAGGGGGCATTCAGTTTCGGGTTTGGCTAAGGGTAATAGTATTTCGTCACCCTTTTTTTTTCTTTTAATAATAAATATTTTCTAGATCATCCATCCCCTCTACCAAAGTTATTCCTTTTCACCAATAACTATCGCAGTTTGAGCCCGGGTCCTAAAAAAATGCGGCCCCATGGTTTTTGGGTTTGCATGGACGGCCGCGTGGAAGGAACCACCCTTTAATCAAACGGGTCCAAACATGTCCAGTTTAACCACAGGTTAGCTAAGGGCGTTTTTCCACCAAATTTGGCAGACTTCCCCGATGGGGGACTCCTATTTTTTTTTGCAACATATAGGGGTATTAAATGAAAGGATTTGCTGAAAAGAATACAAAAAATTAAATGTCGTCACTTTTAATCCAATATGTCTGACTTCCATCTATAAACTAAAAAAAATAAAAAAAAAATAATAGTAAAAAAAAAATTAAAAACAAGTTTTTATTTACATGTTCTAAAAAGAAGAAAATAATCTTTAAATTAAATCAAAAATATTAGGTTATTACTGATGTTTTAAGTATACACAAAAACGTTTTATTATACTGGTTGGTTGTTAGATCAAAATCGTTTTAAAAATTTTTGTACATTTGATTTTTGTTTTTTATACAGATGTGCATCAAATGGACAAAATGGATACATTGCATACTCATTTGAATGTGGAGAAGGAACCGTTTTTGATCCTGCCATTTCCGTGTGCAACTATCCGTATGCCAGTAGCAGACCAGAATGTAGTGGTAAGAAAACAGTAATTAAACAGAGTATTACAAGAAAATAAAATTATAAATTAAAAAAAAATGGGTTAAACTGTTTTACTGCGTTTTTTAATAATTTCAGTTTTCAATAAGGATTGTTTTATTTTCTTATAGAATTAAAAAAAACCTTGAGATCCTGGATGCATTCTGGGTTATTGCTTTTGACTTATTTAGGGCCTTTAACCAAGGAAGTTTAAAGGTGTATAGGGCCCCAAAGCTATGGCCCATTGATCAAAAAAATGTCCAGCCAGTATGAAAATAACTGTCAGAGTTGGCCCCGCCGATTCTGCGCAATAACAAAATTCCATGAAATAATTTAATGTGTTGCCTACTTACACACTGATAAATCAGGGGAAGTTAGCCCAACACATTATACTTTTATGAGAGCCGGAGTACCGTTTTTGGGTTTATAAAAACCTTCTTATTTTTTGATTAGTGTTTATTAAATTGTGACTATAATTTTGTGTTTATTGTTTGTTACTTTTATAATAAAGTAACAAAATAACTAGAGGTTTGTATGGTTTTTTCTTGGTAAACCAAGGGCATACCCGTCTTTAAATTTTTTTGTAAGTATTTTTATATTTAAATTAGGTGCTTCTTATAAGACGTAACGTTAGGGGAACTGAATACATAATAATATAAAACCTTAGAATAATAGAAATGAAAATTTCTAGGAAATATCAGTGAGAAAAGTAAGGCAATCTTAACTATCTTTTAGATGATTTCCACAATGTTTTTTTTCTTTATTAAAAAGAAAAAGGTTTTTTTTTTTCATTTAATAATTTAGTACACTCTTTTAAGGATCAAAATTATTGATTCGTGCAGACCAGGCAAAATTTTAATATATACAGGTCCCTCTAATTGAATAAAAGGAAGTACAATTTTATGTTAAAGTTCCTTTTTGCTTTTTCTATTTGTTTGGGAAAGTTCGAAAGTTGCCCCCTCTCCGATTTTGATCAAATTTGGTATACGAGGTTTTTGGGCGCTGATTACGAATCTGGAAAAAATTTTGCAATGTTTCGTTTTCGAGATATTCATCATCAAAATTGAAAATCAAACTAACCTTATTTACACTATTCCTCTTTTTTTTTGCACAAAATTTTTGATTTTTTTTCAATTGGACACAATTAAACACCTTTAAAAACTTGTTTTTATGTTTATTTTACACCTTTTTACACTTTTATTTTTTGAGCAAATATGGCTGCTGCCTTTGAACTTAAAAGTTGCAATTTAATGGAAAAAAGATGTAAAATAAATAAAAAATACAAGGTTTTAAAAGGGGGTTTATAAAATATTGTGTGCCATTTAGGGGAAAAATAAGAATTGTGTACAAAAAGAAGGGAGAATATGGGAAAATGAGGTTAGTTTAATTTTCAACTTTGATGATGAAGATCTCGGAAAAAAAACGTTGCCGAAAAGATTTTTTTTCAGATTTGTAATCAGCGTCCCAAAACCCCTGTTTGACAAATTTGATCAAATCGAGAGGAGGAAAAGGTACCAAAGGTTTCTAAACATTTTTAACCACTTTTAAATTTTCTTTTCTTCCATGGAATTTTGTTTTTTGAAAAGTTTTACTAAAAAGAAATTTAAAAAATTTTCACTTTTTAATGAAACCCAAAATCTGGGGATTAGATTAAACTCATTTACCCCATCTTGCCCTTTTTTTATCACAAAATTGGTGATAAGTACAATACTATAAACAATTTTTGAAATTTATTTTAAAAAATCGTGTTTTTTTTATTTACAAAGTTTTTTGGTAAAAATACAAAATTTCCCAAAAAATATCGACCATTTAAATAAAAGGAAAACCCATTATATTTCTTCTTATTTATTATAAAAACCCCAAAAAATTCACAAAATTTTTAAATAATTCATATAGTATCCTTTTAACCCAAACAATTTTGTGCAAAAAATAAAAAACGGGGAAATTTTGGGAATTTGACATTTGATATCCATATAGATGAAACAAAAATTATGGAAACCGGCCCCCTGACCTACTATTCATTGCGCAAATTCCGCGGGGCCAACCCCCAATTCCCGCTGCCCTGCACGCCTGGACAATTTTGTTCTACAGTATTGGGCTTCCATACACCTTTAAACTTCCTTGCTTTTAACCAAGTAATTTTGTTTTCGTTAATAAGTATTATATCCAAAGACTTTCTGCTAAATTTTGCGCTTGTATCAACAGTATTACTTTCTTAATAATTTATACCTTGTATTGCTAACTAGTAAGTCTTCTAGCTCTCACAAAATTATTATTTGTGTACACAGGCCCATGCTAGGTGCCTCTAAAGGGCGCGGGACAGGGAGTGATGAGGGCGCCCATAACATCGCAGAATCGGCCAGGGCCGGACTCAAACTCAAACTCAAACTAGTGCTTTATTAGTAATACTATTTACCTTTCAAGTCTTTTACAAATATATGTACAGATATAAGTCTTCAGATAAGTCAGCTATAAGGGCCTGAGCTGGTGGTTGCTCTTGTGTGATAAAAGGCCAGGGCCGGAAGGAAGAATGTAAACATGAGTAGGAGTCCAACGACGCGGCTCTGGACTCATGATAACATGTCTAACCCTTTAAACCCATCTCGGGCTAATAAGGAAATTGATTTTACTTTGCCTTACTAGTAAGCTATATCAAAGATATTGAAAAGCAATGTTTATTTCCCCAATATTTGAAGTAGTTAACAAATAAATTTTATCGTCTTTTAAAACTATAAATCATTTAATCCAAGTAAACGTACAAAATTTATGAAAATGTTAAACAAAAAATTAACTGTTATATACAGTAAAATAGCTCTTTCTTTGAAGTTAAAAACTGTTAATTATAAAGTAGGAAAGAAAATTAAACTAAAATATTAAATTATTATAAAGTAACTATAACTATACCTAAAGTCCAAAATTTCTGTCAGTGACTCATTTAATACCGGCCACCCAACCGACGAAGCGGCTGAATAAAAATCTAAACTAGTAAATTATTTTAAGCCTATGATATACTTTTCCGCTCAAACAGTAACCGGGCCCAAAGTTTTTACCCCCACGTTGTCATAATTCGCAAGAATAAATCACCAGCTAGGGTCGCACTTAAAATAGCACGCAATATGTATTGAAATCATTGTTATCGGGAAGACAATAAAAGTGGCAACACACATTCCTTAGTTTTTCAAAATTAAAAAGACTTGAAAATAAGCGTATCGACATTTTCGTGCTGTTCGATGATTTTATTTAGTTATTATTAGTTATGGACAATTTGTAAGTTTAAATTTTAATTGCTATACAGGGTATTTTTTAAAAATTATAAATTTCCCAAAAATTGTGGGATATAGATATTGTTTTGTGCCAATTTTATAATAGTTTATCTTATTTAGTGTATATAATTGTATATAAAGATTTAGTGTTGTTAAGTGTTTTTTAATTCTGTAAAAATATGGAAAATTAAAACCCAAACCTTTAACTAGTTATCCGCCCTTTAAACCCAGTTAACGTTAAAAAAAAAATCCAGAACTAACCACTTTAGATGCTGCAGAGATATATGCACTTTAACAAAAGTTAATTCGCGTACGGTATTTGAGTTTTAAAAGGCAAAAAAATCAATATTAGTAATTATGCAGATACTGGAAAAATGCGATTTTTTGGGCTATTTTTTAAACTTTACTTTTCGATTGTTAAATATGAACGGAAGCTTTTTTTTTTTGGCTGCCTCTTATAGTATTTAAAAAATAAAAATTTAATTTGAATGTTTAATTCCATTTTACACATATTCCCTTTAAATTCTGTCATTTGCACGAAAACATATTTAAAAACTCATACTATGTTAATATTAAAAAAAAACATTTAAAAAAGTAAGGAAAACCCATTTTCAAAAAAAAAGGGGTAAAACGTTTACGTCCGAATTCAACTCGAAATTTAAAAATGTTGACCGGGTTACCAGGTTGAAAATTTTTTTCTTTTTATGGACCCCGGGACCCACAACGTTTGATCAAAAATATTCTCGATATGGAATCCTAAATATGGAACACGAAAGCCCCGAAATAGTTATTGGATTCTACAAGCTGATGATCTCAGAGCTTTCTTTATAAAAGTGGATATTTTTGATGAAGCAATGCGTGTGAAATCGTTTTTAAATGAGATTGCAAAGATCGGGGTTAGTGGCGCCGGTGTAACTTGGATTGTCTATCGTTCTGCTTTTACATTTTTTTTAATTTATGTTAATTTTTAAAATTTTATTTTATTTTTTCATGTAGCAAAAAAAAAATCAGAGAAGGTAAAAAAAAAGGGGTAAAAGTTTTTTGGAAAAGTTGAAAAATTTGCCAAAAAATAAAATTGTTTCTATGACCTAAAAATAGTAGGTGTGCAAAATTGAGTAAAAATTTCATTTTCTCATTAACCGAATTTTACCAAAATACAAATTTTTAAAGGGTTGATGAAAAATGTGAGAAAATAATTTTTGCTTGAAAATAAATATTTTCATGTTTCGACGAAATTTTATCATTTATTTTCAAAAATACATACACCACGGGAAATTTTTCCCTGACCCCACACAACCCGGGGCACTCTAAAAGCGAGCGATGCGTCATTGACAAAAATTGGACTAAAGTTATATAAGATAATCCCCCTGATAAACTTAATTAAATCAAAGACAATTTTTATTTCATTATGTACCCTAACGTTTAAAAAAAAAAGTTTAAAAACCCCGGCAAACAAAAAAAATAAAGTGGTCTGTGCATTTGACCAGACCATTCATCTATATCTTTTTTGATGCGCTGAACCCAAAATCCGGGGTTTCTTGGGCACCCCCTTAAAATTTTGAGTTTATTGCGAAAACTGCTAAAAAGGGTTTAAAAAAATTTTTAGTTGAGTTAAAAAAACGATTTTTTTTAAACTGATAGCATGTTTTTATGTATCTTGATACGCTAATTAAGTCCGTTTGGCTGTACACCCTTCAAATTTTAGGTAAAATTGTAAAAACGTTGAAAATGGCTAAAATTACATTTAGGGAAACGTTTTTTTTTCATTGGACTTGATGTTTTTTATGTATTTCAATCGCTAAATCTAAAAATGCGTTTGGCCCTACACCCTCCAAATTTTTAAGTAGTTTTAAAAAACTGCAAAAAAATTGCAAAAAAAATTAACAGTTATGATTTTTTTTATTGACATTAATCATGTATGTAAATTTGGAGTATGTACAACCAACGGACTTCGTTTTTGATGTAGCTTATCAAAAATTAATAAGAAACATATAATCTTTTTAAAAAAATTTCTTTTTTTTCCCATAGCCGCAATTTTTTGCCATTTTTAGCAGTTTTTTGCAATTTACTCAACATTTTGAGGGTGATGGGCCAAACGGACCTTGGATTGTTCAGCGCATTAAAATACATGAAATGGGGTGGGTCTATTCAAATGCACAGACCACTTTTTTTTTTTTTTGTGTGCCTGTGTAATGAGCTTTCATAAAATCTTTAACTAACCTAAAATACAACCACATTGATAAAATACTGCTATTGGGCAGTCTTATACGTTAATGTTTTAAAAATCATAACATATAACTTACCATATATAAGTTTTTTTTTGAAAATAAAAAATTTTTTAAATAAAACAGCACTAGATCAAAATTTAAAAAGCGAACCAAATAACTTAAAACTTCATTACAAAATGTCTTATAAGAACAACTTTTCTCGTTATTAAAGTCAACTCAAAAACCTTTATGGAAATTGGGTAAAAAGGGCTATTATTATAAAAGATAAACAACACAAAAATTCTCATTTTTTATTTTTAGCGCAGGGGGATTTTCCTGTCCCCCGCCACACGGGGCCGTGAAATTTAGGCCAAAAATTAGCGCCCTCTATTTTTTTTTTTATATTAATGATAATATTATTATTAAGTGTGCATAAGAATTATTAATCTTTTTTTTCAAAAAAAATAAAACCTGATAACAACAAAAAAAATTATACTCATGTTTCTATGCAATAAATCTAGTCTAATAAGTTTTTGATGGACAATTTAAAATTATCAAAACTATCTTTATTTTGTTACTAGCAGGTAAAAGATCAAAATTTTTTTTGAGGAATAAATTAAAGATTTTTTTTTTAAGTAGAATATGGATTTGGAGGTTAAAGTTAAAAATTTTGTCTAGTATTGTGAAAAAAATTATTTCACCAATAGTTTTTTTTTATATTAAACATACTGTTTCTAAAATATAAATGAAAGTAAGTGTAAAAATCCTCTTAACACTTACTTCTATTTTACACCTACACTTTATAGCCTATACACCAGTTTGTAAAGCCATCAGACCAAAAACCTACACTTTACAATTATATCGAACTTTTTTCTTTTGCAAGAAAAGCATGGCGTATCTAATAATCGATCCAATTAAAGCAAACTTAATAGATTTCAAAATAAAAAAAAATTCTAATTCATGAGGTTCTATTCTAATGGCATGACAAGTAGATGCAAGTTTTCTACATAACTTTTCCATATGTTCTTTAAAATTTAGTTTGATATAGATATCTAATTATTAAACACACGGCGTGGATTTTATAATTTTATTATTAATTTTAATACTTATATTATTAAACTTTTTAATTTTTTAAATTTAATATTTATATATTGTTTTATTATTTATTTCCTCTCTCTTCACAATTAATTCCAGTTGCTTACGGAAATGTTTGCACTGTAATATTTATTTTCTTAGGTCACGTTTAAGCCAATTATAGAAAACAAGCGCAAGGCAATCAAATATCTTCATCACAGTAACCCTAATTATTTATATTAGTTTAAGATCTAAATTAAAAATATATATTGCAAGTGGGTTGCCTAAAAAATAAAATCCATTTTTTAATTAAATTATAAAAAAAAATCAGAATTTTTGATATTCCCAGTATAATTTCAACAATTTTTTTTCTACATAGCAGTTCTAATATACTACTTATTTTTTAAACTTTAATTTTATAAATAAGGCTTTTCATATTTAAAATTAAGAAATTATTACAATTTCTTGGTACATCAAGCGACATTTTAAAAGTTTTTTTTTAATTTAATAAATAAAGCTGCTAGAATTTTTAATAGTTAATATTAAAAAAACTTTAAAGTCTGGCAACACTGATTCTTGGCCAAATTTTTACAGGTAACCCTATACCTATACCAACCCCCTTGCAATAAAACTATCTTTATTTTAGTATAAAATTTCTTTGGTAAGCAGATGGGTGCAAATTATTATTTCCATTTACCCATTTATACCTGGCAACTCAGTAATGGTAACCGAAAAAAGTTAGTTTTCATTTTCGGCTTTGAATTATTTATTTATTTATTTATTATTTATTTAACGTTACCTTTGTTTAGATATCATTTTTGTTAAAAAAATATTTTTTATCCGTTCGCAGATGAGTAAAGATTGCCTTTAATTCAGATCCCGTACTATAAATTGGGGCACCAAAAACCGTAAAAATGTTGATGTCTGAAGGAAAGTCCAACAAATACTTATCTTTTTATTATTAGCGTCCAAGATTGTATAACAATGGCTTATTAACCCTAAAATCTTATATTTTTAAAATGACCTTGAATAACATAAACATATTACATTTGTAGTAAAATATTAAAAATACTTAATTTTTCTATCAAATTTGAAAGTTTTTCTTTGCTAGACATTTAATTTTCCCACATTATTTAGTATTTAAGCCCCTAGCTGGTTCCATAAGGCAACTAATTTATGCATCTTTTTACAGTTCAAAGAAGTACCAAATCTTCCACTCCCTATAACTAGAGTGTCTATAAGGTAGAACCTGCTGTCAGTAATGCTCTTTTTTCTTCTTTCAAACCAAACCATCAAACCCTTATCCTGTTTTAATAAACAACGTCTTACCCAACTGAAACGGCCACTTTAAGCTATAGTATGCTATTCTCGGATAAACAGCATGGCAAAATATATTTTTTATTGGATTTCCAGGAAATGATATAGACAGTCAACCACCCCCCAGTGGATTACCAGTCCAAACATTCAGTTCAACATTCGCACCCTTACCGCCAAGCAGTACCACATTGGCCCCATCGTCAAGTACTCCAGTCTCCATATCTAGTACTTATGCCCCAGCACCTAATAGATGTACATCTGCAGGGTTTAGAGAAGATCCCATTAATTGCAGAAGATTTTACAGGTGTGTCGATAATGGACAGAACGGATACACTCAGTACGAGTTTACTTGCGCACCAGGTAAAAATACATGTTACATATCTTTTAAAACTTCCCGATTTGTACCTTATATCTAATAAAAGTATTATTAAACAATTTTGTTTATTTTAGGAACAATTTGGGACCCATCGGCAACAAGTTGCAACTATCCTTCGACCGTTTCAAGAACGGACTGTACCGAAGAAGCGGACGGTGGTCAGTTACTTACTAAAAACGCACTTAATAGCACGCAATCCAGCACAGACTCTAGCTCCTGGCACGAAAGCACTACCTTTTCAAATTCCTCCGCACAAAATAGTTCTAGTTCCTTTTCCGGTAGCTCCTCTAGTTCTAGTTCCAGTTCTAGCTCGTTTAGTAGCTCTAGTTTTCATAATTCTACTTCATCGACAGGTCAAAGTGGAGGTAAGTATCAATTTGGATGACTTTAGCTTAAAACATAATATTTGTTACAATATTTATTTTGTAGAAAACTCCTTTTTCCGTAAATTACTTTTAAAGCTATATGCTGTTTATGTATAATGATCGTTTTACTTCACCAGGATCAAGCTCATCCAGTCAACAAGGCGGATCCTCTAACCAATCTGCTGGTGGTAGCAATAGCAGCAGTAGTCAGTCGTCTTCTAACCAAGAAGGTGCGTCTAACCAACAGTCTTCTGGTTCTTCCAGTTCATCATCCAACCATCAGGGTTCATCGAACCAACAACAATCAGGTGGCAGTAATCAACAATCATCATCCAACCAACAAGGTTCTTCCAGCCAGCAGTCATCCGGGTCCTCTAGTTCATCTTCCAATCAAGGTTCTAATCAACAAGGGTCAAGCAGCCAGTCTAGCGGTGGTAGTTCAAGTTCTAATAATCAGCAGCAAACTGGTGGATCTTCCACTTCTAACCAGCAATCAGGTGGTAGTTCCACATCTTCTTCAAGCAATCAAAGTGGTAGCTCCAGTGGTAATCAAGGATCTTCTTCTTCCAGCTCCAATCAGCAATCTAGCTCTGGTAATCAGTCGTCAAGCGAATCTTCTAATGGTAGCTCAGCCTCTTCTGGCAATCAGAATAGTAGCTCTAGTAACCAAGCATCGTCATCTGCTGAATCTTCTAACCAGTCTGGATCTTCAAGCTCTCAGCAATCCGGATCTTCTAACCAATCTAGTTCTGGAAGTAATCAGTCTTCTAACCAATCTTCCAATAACCAACAATCTGGTACTTCATCTAATTCTAACAATCAAAGTGGTAGCTCTAGTAATAACCAAGGATCTTCCACCTCTAGCTCCAGTCAAGGATCTGGATCTTCAAACCAATCCAGTTCGGGAAGTAATCAATCTTCTAGCAGTCAACAATCTGGGGGATCATCTTCTTCTGAAAATCAAAACAGCGGTTCAAGCAGCAACCAAGGATCTTCAAATCAATCTTCTAATAACCAACAATCTGGTACTTCATCTACTTCTAGCAATCAAAGTAGTGGCTCTAGTAATAATCAAGGATCTTCCACGTCTAGCACCAGCCAAGAATCTGGATCTTCAAACCAATCCAGTTCAGGAAGTAGTCAGTCTTCTAGCAGTCAACAATCTGGGGGATCATCTTCTTCTGAAAATGAAAACAGCGGTTCAAGCAGCAACCACGGTTCTTCAAATCAATCTTCTAATAACCAACAATCTAGTGGATCATCTGCTTCTAACCAAGGCCAAAGTTCATCATCTAACAATCAACAATCTGGTTCAAACTCTTCCCAAGGTGGCAGCAGCAGCAACCAGGGATCTTCTTCATCCCAGTCATCTTCTAATCAACAGGGAACAAGTTCTTCAACATCCGGTCAAAGTGGCTCTCAAGGATCTTCTTCGAGCTCTTCTAGTAGCACAGGAAATAATCAATCTTCCACTGAATCGTCTAGCAATCAACAGGGTGGCAGCTCTTCGTCCTCTAACCAAAGCGGAGGAAATCAAGGGTCCTCAACTTCTGGTTCGAGTCAACAAACAGGTTCTTCTAATCAAAGTTCTAATCAACAATCTGGTTCAAATAATCAGTCAAGCAATCAAAATCAACAATCTGGTAATGAAAATCAGTCCGGTAATCAACAAAGCTCGTCATCAAATCAAAGTAATCAAACGTCAAGTGGTCAAAATCAAGCGCAACCTGGACAAATTTCCAATGGAAAATGTACCAAAGAAGGATTTGTTGATGATCAACAAAACTGTAAGAAATTCTATAGGTAGGTAAATAAAGCTTATTGTTTTTGCCCGAATATACAGATCCACACTAAGAAAATTTACAATTTGGTGTGCCAATTAATTATTCTTAAAATAAAAACAAAAAATGTGTTTTATAGGATATGATAAAACTTGATATTTCAGATGTGTAAGAGACGCAAGAGGTGAAATAAATAAATATGAATTTAGTTGTCCTGATAATACGGTCTGGGATCAAAGTGTTCTGGCCTGTAACCATCCTTATGCAGTTAGTGGTAAAATGTTATGTAGCTCAGCCTGGAATACCAGCCCCTACCCAAAATGGTTAGTAATATAAAATTTAAATCATATATTCTTAAAACACAGAGGTAATTATCTTGTAGGTGTTTATATAATTAAAAATGTATTTGTAATTTTTAGGAACCTATAATAATAACCAAGGGTCATCAAGTAGTGGGTCAAATAATCAACATCAAACTGGCTCAAACCAAAGCACTTCAGGTCAAAATCAGACCGGCAGCCAACAGACATCTGAAAGTAGCCAAAGTGGATCAACTTCTAGTCAAAACCAGCAAGGAGGATCGACTCAGTCAGGGTCAAATCAAAGCACCTCCGGACAAAATCAAACCAGTAGTCAACAAACAACTGAAAGCAGTCAAAGTGGATCAAGTTCCAGTCAAAACCAACAAAGTGGATCGAGTCAAGCCGGATCCGCTAGTCCAGTAACCGAAAAACCAGGACAAATAACTAATAATAAATGTGCAGCTCCTGGATTTGTTGGTGATGAACAGAATTGTAAGAAATTCTACAGATGTGTTGATAATGGTCAAGGTGGATACATTAAGTATGAGTTTACTTGTGGGGATGGAACTGTTTGGGATCAAAGCACACAAGCTTGTAACTATCCTTATAATGTGCAAGGAACTTGTTATGTTGCACAACCCGGAATTCCTGCACCTGGGCAAACAGGTTAGTGTTTACAGAGTAGTTGGCATAAATAAAATACATTTAGTAAAAAATTAAATATTCACTGTTTATTACCATATTACGCTAAATTATAAAAAAAAGTGCTAAATTTTTTGTTTTTACTAGATTCCAGTTCCAATAATCAAAACCAACAAAGTAGTGGATCAAACCAGAATCAGCAAGGTTCAAATCAACAACAAAGTGGATCAAACCAAAATCAACAAGGTTCAAATCAACAACAAAGTGGATCAAACCAGAATCAACAAGGTTCAAATCAACAACAGAGTGGATCAAACCAAAATCAACAAGGTACAAATCAACAACAAAGTGGGTCAAACCAGAATCAACAAGGTTCAAATCAACAACAAAGTGGATCAAACCAAAATCAACAAGGTTCAAATCAACAACAAAGTGGATCAAACCAAAATCAACAAGGTTCAAATCAACAAGGTGGATCAAACCAAAATCAACAAGGTTCAAATCAACAACAAAGTGGATCAAACCAAAATCAACAAGGTTCAAATCAACAACAAAGTGGTCAAACCAAAATCAACAAGGTTCAAATCAACAAAAGGGTCAAACAAAATCAACAAGGTTCAATCAACAAAGTGGTCAAACCAAAAACCAAGGCAAATCCCAAAAAAGGGGTCAAACCAAATCAAATCAACAAAGTATGGATCAAACCAAAATCAAGGCACTCAACAAACTGGTACGGGATCAAACCAGACTCAACCAACAACAGAAAAACCAGGACAATTAACTAATGGACAATGTTCCTCGGGTGGCTTTGTAGGGGATGAACAAAATTAAAGAATTTTTTAGAATACTGTTGGAATTTAAAATGAATTTGCTTAATACGAATTTACTGTAAGAGAAGGTACTGTTTGGGATCAAAGTACCCAGCTTGCAACTACCCCTTTCTGAACCCGAACTGACTCACAACTGGAAACCGTCAACTGGTCGAACCAGGTGAAAAAAGTCCACTGGATCAAACCAACATCAAGGAGGATCATCGGGTAATTATTTACTCTTGTAGTTATAAAGATGAGACTTGGTTGGTGGATATATATATATATATATATATATATATATATATATATATATATATATATATATATATATATATATATATATATATATATATATTATATATATATATATATATATATATATATATATATATATATATATATATATATATATATATATATATATATATATATATATATATATATATATATATATATATATATATATATATATATATATATATATATATATATATATATATATATATATATATATATATATATATATATATATATATATATATATATATATATATATATTTTTTGCTTTCAAGAACAGTTTGTTCCCTTCCTCAGACATCTGCAAAAACAATTTTAGGTTTTACAAATTATCCCTAAAATATTTATCTAAAGTTATCTTACCAATTGCGAATTTCTTAATTAAACAGAGATTCAAATCAGAAAATGGTGAAATATCATACTTAAAAGTCAGACATAAGATATAGTTTTACTTAATTTTTAACTTAAAATCTAATATATGGGGCAAAATCTGTTTTAGATGATTTTCTTTAATAGGTTACATGGCTGGAAAACGTAACGGTTTTAAACGTCAAAGAACTTTTTATTAAACTCCTGACTGGCATCACTGAGAGACATCTGTCACCTGTCAGCTCCCAGTGGTGCCAACCAATGGGTTATTTTAAAAAGTCAATCTGAATCGATACTATTCAAAAGTATGCAACCAAAATTACTTTCTCTCCATCCACATTTTTATAATTTAGTTACTAGAATTTTGACAAAAACCATACTAGATTGCCATGGTACCTTGGACCCAGCGCATATACCTTATTTGTTTAAGCAATGTAGTATTTAAAGTCTAATTTTATTACATTTTTTTAGGTGAATCATCAAACCAAAATCAAGGCGGCAATCAAAATGGTTCCAGTCAAAATCAAGCAGGTTCAAACCAAAATCAAGGTGGATCAAATCAAAATCAAGGAGGCGTCTCTAATAACCAAGGTATTTTTTAAAAACGCAATAAAACATGTTTTGGGTCAATACCTTTGTTATTTATGCCACACTAATTATAAATATACAGGGTGTCAAGAAAAATTGATTTTAATGAAACATTTTAAGTATTCAATATATTCCTCGATCTTCTCGGAATTTTTGATTGCATTTGTTTTACCTAATATCCTATTTACGATTTAATGTCAATTTTTGGACCAAAATAGGTAAATAGATAAAAAATGGTAATTTCCGTAGGTCGGATTTATGTATACTTTTCAGCAAAAAGCTCTTGGACTTAGGATTTTTTTTCTCTTCTTGGTATGTACTTAAATGTTTATTTTTATTTTTTAGGAGAATCGACAAACCAAAATCAGGGCAGCAATCAAAGTGGTTCCAATCAAAATCATAACCAAGGTGGATCGTCTAACAATCAAAGTGGATCGAGCCAAAACCAAGGAGGGTCAAACCAAAGTCAAAGTGGATCAAATGAAACTTCCACACCTTCTGGTCCGCAAACCGAAAAACCTGGAAAGTTGACAAACGGTCAGTGTTCTGCTGCTGGATTCGTTGGCGACGATAAAAATTGCAAGAAGTTCTACAGATGTGTTGAATCTGGTGAAGGTGGATATATCAAATACGAATTTTCTTGTGGAGATGGAACTGTTTGGGATCAAGCAGCCAGGCTTGTAACTATCCCTACGCTGTACAAGGTCCATGCCACGTGGCGCAACCTGGAATATCAAAACCCGGAGAAAACGGTACGGAATCTTATTGTATAAACTAAACCAAGAAATAAATATGATTATATATATATATAGTATATATATATATATATATATATATATATATATATATATATATATATATATATATATATATATATATATATATATATATATATATATATATATATATATATATATATTATATAAGGAATTCTACTGTCTCGGTGTATACAAAAGTATTACTCCGATTTAAGACAGTTAAGAAGACATCCTTTTCTCTATGTTGTCCACTATGACTCTCTCCCTAGACGCGTTTCGCCCGCTTTACGGGTGTCGTCAGTAGGGCTGTAGCGAGTGCACAGTGAACAACAGAGCAAAAAAGCGTCAACTTATTGAACAAATATCATTGTTCGTCGGTAAGATATTAAATTCTACCTTTGATGCCCTACTGAAATCACATTCAGCAAAGTTGGCATCAAGTTTTACCGGAGTGGGTAGTAGATATGTTATTAAAAGGAAAAAATTCCTACTGTCTCGGTGTATACAAAAAGTATTACTCCGTTTTAAGACAGTAAACGGAGTATGTAATTAGAAATAACTTAGTTTTCTTGATATCAGTATATCTTATGGCTTATCAAATTTCTTATTATGTTCTTTTTTTATTTTTGCAAATTTGTCTTTTATGGTCAATGACATTCACACATAAATTACATTGTAAGTGGAATTATTCCCAAATACAAATATATTAACACGCAGTAGTAAAGCACCTTAAATTTTTTTATTAAGTAATCATGTTTTGACGACTATAAAAATGATGAAAAATTATTGGAAACTTAGACAAATCCTGCGTAATGACATTTCAAATATATTTTTCTTTGTTACAAGGTGAAACAAGTGGATCAAACAATCAAAATCAACAAGGGGGAGGTAGTGGATCCAATAATCAAAATCAACAAGGTGGAACAACCGGATCAAATAACCAAAATCAACAAGGTGGTGGAAGTGGATCAAACAACCAAAATCAACAGGGTGGATCGAGTGGATCCAATAACCAAAATCAACAAGGTGGAACAAGTGGGTCAAACAACCAAAATCAACAAGGTGGAACAAGTGGATCAAACAACCAAAATCAACAGGGTGGAACAAATGGATCTAACAATCAAAATCAACAGGGTGGAACAAGTGGATCAAATAACCAAAATCAACAAGGTGGAACAGGTGGGTCCAATAACCAAAATCAACAAGGTGGTACAAGTGGGTCCAATAACCAAAATCAACAAGGTGGCACAAGTGGATCAAACAACCAAAATCAACAGGGTGGAACAAGTGGGTCCAATAACCAAAATCAACAAGGTGGAACAAGTGGATCCAATAACCAAAATCAACAAGGTGGAACAAGTGGGTCCAATAACCAAAATCAACAAGGTGGAACAAGTGGATCAAACAACCAAAATCAACAGGGTGGAACAAGTGGATCTAATAACCAAAATCAACAAGGTGGAGGAAGTGGATCCAATAACCAAAATCAACAAGGAGGAGAAAATGGATCAAACAACCAAAACCAACAAGGTGGGGAAAGTGGATCAAATAACCAAAATCAACAAGGTGGCTCAAATGAATCCAATAACCAAGGTGAAACTAATAATCAAAATCAGCAGAGCACAAGTCCTCAATGCTCTGCAGCTGGTTTTATAGGTGACGAACAAAACTGTCAGAAGTTTTATAGATGCGTGGAAAATGGACAAGGGGGGTACATAAAATATGAATATACTTGTGGAAATGGAACAGTTTGGGACCAAAGTATCTTGTCGTGCAACCATCCATTTGCTGTCTCTGGAAAATGTTCTGTAGCTCAGCCAGGTGGATCTACCAATCAGACTAACAGTGGTAAGTATTTTAAGGGCTACTACGCTTACGACTTAATCCAGCCCTAGTTAAAAAATATTGTGTAGTTTTTATTTAATAATTTTTGTTGTTTTTTTATATAGGTTCAAACCAAGGCCAATCAACTGGAACAGAATCAAACCAAAATCAACAAGGATCAAATAATCAAAATCAGCAAGGCTCTAATAATCAACAAACAAACAATAACCAAGGGACAAATCAAGGCCAAACCGGAAATCAGCAACAAACTGGATCAAATCAACAAGGCTCCAATCAAGGAGAATCAGGATCTAACAATAATCAAGGTTCAAATCAGAGCCAAGGAGGAAATCAAGAACAAACTGGTTCAAACCAACAAGGCTCTAATCAAGGTGGATCGGGATCAAATAACCAAGGATCAAATCAAGGGCAAACCGGAAATCAGCAACAAACTGGATCAAATCAACAAGGCTCCAATCAAGGAGAATCAGGATCTAACAATAATCAAGGTTCAAATCAGAGCCAAGGAGGTAATCAAGAACAAACTGGCTCAAACCAACAAGGCTCTAATCAAGGTGGATCGGGATCAAATAACCAAGAATCAAATCAAGGGCAAACCGGAAATCAGCAACAAACTGGATCAAATCAACAAGGCTCCAATCAAGGCGAATCAGGATCTAACAATAATCAAGGTTCAAATCAGAGCCAAGGAGGTAATCAAGGCCAAACGGAGTCAAATCAGCAAGGCTCTAATCAAAGTGGATCAGGATCCAATAACCAAGGTTCAAACCAAAACCAAAGTGGATCAGGTTCAACACAAGGTAAATAAAAAAGAATTTATAAAATTATACAGGAGAGTTTATATAGAATTTTGCGTATAATCATTAAATGTAAAGACAAATATTCTATTAAGCACATAGATTGTACAACTTTCAGTTAAAAAAATGGCACCAGAATGTTAAAAAAGTTATGTTAACAAAGTCTATTTAACATTGGATTAAGTTTCAAAATTTATGAAAAAAGTATTTAATTCTAGAAAATACTTTTGCTTTGCTTTTCAGGGTCGTCAAATCAACAAAATAATGGTACCAACTCAGCAGTACCAGGAGAGATAGTTAACAATAATTGCGTTAAGGAAGGATTTGTGGGTGACGAAAATGACTGTAAGAAATATTTCAGATGCGTCAATAACGGAAAAGGTGGTTTTACCAAATACGAATACAGGTAAGAGAAGTTTTAAACATTTGTATTCACACTTACATTATTATCTTTTTATTTACAGTTGTGGACAAGGTACCGTTTGGGACCAGAACCTTTTGACATGTAACTATCCTTATGCAGTCACCGGTAAATGCTATGTAGCATCACCTGGTATTCCCCCGCCAGGTTCAAACGGTTCAAACCAGGGCTCTTCCACTCAACCATCGGTACCTGGTGGAACCCAGCAACCGAGCAGTACTCAAGGAGGTCACATTACCACTCAAGGTAATTCTTATTTTTTTCTTTTTAATTTTAGTTTAGTGTATCTTTATGTCTTAAAAAAAGTAAACCAGCCATTTGATACTGTAAAACATAAATTTAGGTTAATTGAAAACATTGGATGGAAATAATTAAGGTTTATTTCCCATTGAAATATTCAAAATAATAGTGTTTCAGCGTTTGGTAAACTAAAGCCGATACACAAGATTATACAAATTAAGTATCCGTCATATCTAGTGATGAGCGAGACCGGTCTTGGTCTTGCGGTCTTGGTCTTGGTCTTGCAGCAAGACCGAGACCAAGACCAAGACCGCCTTCTCGCTTGCAAGACCAAGACCAAGACCGGGGTATGCAACACCAAGACCAAGACCAAGACCGAGGGGTGCAAGACTACGCAAGACCAAGACCGACCTGCAAGACTCTTGCACTTTTGTCACTTTATTTAAATTATAATATTCAATTTTTATATTCAAAATACAGAGGTATTTCATACAGACATGACAAAAAATGTGTCGAGAACTGCCTAAAAAGGCGATTATTTTATGAGTAACAGGTTTTTTTTAATAAAATAATAATTAAATCGATCACTTTGTTTTTTAATAAAATTATCTAAAAACGATAACTAGTAGATTTAGTAACATGTTTTAAAAATAATAAGATTGTGACTCAATGGTCCGACAAAGCTCGATATCTCCAAAACCGTTTACGACAGAGAAATACTAAGAGTACAAAAGTTATAGAAGCTGAAAATTACTTACCTATTCCTAATGTTTTTATTTTAATTAGTTATCTAGTGATGCCACTTACTGGATCAAAAATTTCCAAAAT
Organism: Listronotus oregonensis; assembly: GCA_019359885.1. Classification (NCBI taxonomy): domain Eukaryota; kingdom Metazoa; phylum Arthropoda; class Insecta; order Coleoptera; family Curculionidae; genus Listronotus; species Listronotus oregonensis. The sequence goes on from JAHBCN010002760.1 coordinate 55,737, forward strand.
CCAGAAAAACATTATTTTTGTGCCACACTGTAAGAAGTGGCATCATTAGATTGCTCCTTTAAACTAAGATATAAATGTAAAAGTGATGGTTTAATAAAAAATATATTTGTCATTTTATATAGGAATACTTTTTATATAAATGGATTTTAAATTTCACTTCCGGTTTAGACGGAAAAGTCAAAACAATGCCAAAAGTATAATGATGACGTCATTTTTGTCAAAACCGCAAATGATATATAAAAAACCATCTACGTCGACATTGTACCTATATGACAGTTCAAGAATTTCCAGCATAATATACAGGGAAGCGATTTTTTTAAATTAATTTTTTGCTATAAATTTTGTATTTTAGGTTAAAAGCTAAAAATGAGGAAGTTTTCTTGAGTGGTAGTGAATTTTTTGAAAAATTCTGAAATAGAGAATAATTTTACATTTTACGCCCTTTTTTCTATAATTTTTGTATACTAAGTTTTTTACCATTATGAACGGTTTCGGATATATCGATCTTTGTCGCACTATCGAGCCACCTTGTATATGCAGAATGTTTATAAAGTATTTGTACAAACTTTGTACGGCAAATGTTTCACTAATTTGAACATAGAAAGTTTATTTGAACTGAAAAGCTTTCTAAATACCTTTTTTTTAATTAGAAACCAATGTTTACATATCAGAATCATTTTCATGGAAATTTCACATCTGGTTGAAATTAAAAGTTTTTTTTCTGCCCTCAGAGTACTCAGTATTGTAATTTTATATGCTTCTTCAAAGAAAATTTAAATAATTCCTATCACTAAAATGAAGCGCTATAAATAAATAAACCCCTACATTTAAAATATCCTTTTTAATCAAATAATTTAAATGTACATGTAAGGTTAAAATTGGTATATTTTAAAATTTTAAAGCAAAAATATAGTCTCCATCTTTATTTATTTGTAAGTATTAAAAAATATATATATTTTATCTAAGATTGCTTAATTTAAATTATTACTACCAAAAAAGCAAGACCAGCAAGACTCTTGCAGCAAGACCAAGACCGGGTGGTGCAAGACCAAGACCAAGACCAAGACCTTCTTTGGGCTTGCAAGACCAAGACCAAGACCAGACTTGCAAGACCAAGACCAAGACCAAGACTAGCCCGGTCTTGGTCTTGGTCTTGCTTTGCTCATCACTAGTCATATCTTTGTCATTAGTTAAAATACAAAATTGTTTAAATTAGCAAACTAGTAACACGTTCTTTAAAGAAGGAATGCAAACAAAATACGATCTTGTTTTAAGGTTTAACAGTAAAATAGCATTTTTAATGAAATACTCCGTATATTCTATCACCATTAAAAAAATCTTTTGAAAAGCTTATGAAAATACTATATATCTATCTTTCAAACTTTCGAAAATATGGGCTTCGGCATGAGTTTGATAGATTTTTTTAATGAATCATTCTGTATATTGCATTACCAATAAAAAATATTTTCAAGAGGTTTAAAAAAAGTTCACATATGATATGTCTATCTTTAATAGTCTCGGAAATCTGAGCATCGAAGTATGACAAATAGTTTTTACTTCAATTAAAGCTTGTATAAGCTGAAAGCTGTAAGCTTACGGCTGCAGATATAATAAAGTATTTTTAAGATTTAAACATTTTTAAATCTTTTTAAAAGATCTTTCCAATGGTGGTAAAATATACAGGGTGTTCCATTTTAAAAATGATATTTTACTATATAAACTTGAAAACACTATTGTAAATTATTTTTGTTGGATTCTCTAAGGTCTATTTATTTACATTAGTGGTGTCTCAGACCCGGTCTGTAAAGTTGTACCAGTCCCCAAGAAAAAAAAGATATTGTTGGTTTATTTAAAAATCAACAAAATCAACAGGTTGACACATGTCAAAATTACGTCAGTCTTGTTTCAGAATCCGTTCCGTTAGTTAATTCGTTGCCGACGATATTTTTCAGTTTTGACCGAGCGTAGGACCGGTGATTTTGCTCTAAAAAAAAACGACGATTTGACCCGGAAAACAAAGCATTTTTTGAAAATTTTCTCAGCTTTCTAAATCTTGTTAGGATAAACGAAAGGGACCAAAATTGACGATTATGTAAGCATCTATTCCATGTTTCCTTGAAGGTGTTAGACTTCCATTGTCTTTTTTGTTAATTGTTACACAATGTTTCGATTAGTGATGTATCTTCAACCGTTTTCAAGTGATAACTAAAAACTATTCTTAAAAGCTACGACTTATACTATCCCTTGTTCACCGAGCTTGAACGACTTTTCACGGTTCAGAAACGGCTTCCAGATATTCGGAATATCGATGCTAGGCTTGCTAAATAAATTTTTGTTGTTTACAATTATTACAGCTTCTTTAAATTTTCTTTTCTTCTAGTGAGTTTCTTTATGAATGGTTTTTGCTTCCGACCATTGTATGCGGTGTTGTTTTGACCAAGCGTGTTCGGCAATCCCTGACTTCGACGTTTTACCTCGTTCCGTATGTTTTTTGTGTTCTTTAACTCTAACTTCAAGTGGTCTTTTATTTCTCCGATGTATACCTTATTACCTTCACAAGGAATTTGGTAGATACAGTCATTATTTATTGTCTGGTCTCGTCTTAGTAAGAATACTTCTTAGAGTAGTTTGGAATTTAAATGTCGTTTTAATATTATAATCATTCGCGATTCTGCGGATCTTTTCCGAAGTTCCTTTAATATATGGAATTGTCATAAATTTTTGGTCACGTGAAGTCTCGTTCAAGTTAGAGTTTCTTATTTTGATTTTTTAGATTGTTACTTTTATTAGTCTCTCATTGTATCCGTTCTGCTTAAGATCCCCAGTTGTGTTACCTATTTCCTCTGGCAGGGATTCCCTACTATTACATAAGGTCACTGCACGATTATATAAACTTCGTATAACCCCCTATTTGGTTTCGTTAGAGTGATTAGAATTCTGGTGTTAATATTGTCCAGTGTGGGTAGGATTTCTATATACCGAGTTTTGTAAATGTCCATTATTTCGTTTGACTAGAACGTCGAGGAAAGGTAAGGTCGAATTTTGCTCCTTCTCCATTATGAATTTAATACAAGATCGAAGGCAATTTAGATGTTTTAAGAAACCTTCAAGTTCTTCGTCATAACCTGTCTATACAATAAAAGTATCGTCAACATATCTTAGCCAAACTTTAGGTTTAATTAGTGCAGTTTTAATTGCATGTTCCTCAAACCATTCCATATAAATATTTGCTACTACTGGGGAGAGCGATGAACCCATGGGAAGCCCATCATCCTGCGCGTAGAATTAATCTTTCATCTGAAAGTAGAATATTACGGAGGCAAAGCATCAACAACTCCATCACTCCACTACGTTGTGTAACAATTAACAAATAAAGACAATGGGAGTCCAAGTTTTTAGTGTTCTACCTATTCCATATTTAAAAAAATAAAAAATTCGACTGAACGGATATTTTTCTTGTCACGTTCAGGTGGAGTACTACCAGAAAACATGTTTTAGAATTGTCGGAGCCATAACGGAAAACCGAAATTTTTCAAAGCAAACCAGAAATTTACATTTTTTGAATCTGTCAGGAATTTTCGGTAAAAACGATCATAGTTTTTGAACTTAAAAGAACTTTGGAAACATTTGTAAAACCATCAAAAATTTCGTTATATATATTTTTTTGGATCCCCGTTTGACTAGTATGTGGAATTCTAGCTCAAACGGTGTATCGCTCGCGGTTTCCTGCATTTTGAGATCATTTCCGTAATCGCAGCTATCCAAACGTTTCAGATTCGGAAAAATGGGGAAAATTTGCCAGTTGTAATACCATATTGTCTCAAATACCTCATATAATACTTTCAACTCTTATCCCAAATCCCTTATTTGACATCCTGGTTAAAAAAACATCCAGAAAAATTGGAAAATTCCGTAGAATCTAAGCTAATGGAATGATAAAAATATGTGTTCCTAAGGTGTGTCTTTTTTGGAGTAAACCTTATATTATCTATTTATTATTATTTTATATTATTAAATTTGTTATGGTGTCATAATTTCTCCTTCCGTTCCTTTTTTTTCCATGGCGTCTTTACCCATTTTCGTTTCTTGATGTAATTCTCTTGATATTTATCATCTAAAACTATGGCATTTAAAGCTCTATAAAATAAGCCATTTTGCAGAGAACTGCATGCTCTGCCACTATCACTACCTACTGACGACTGACGGACCTTTCTCAAAATATATCACAAATGTACAGCAGACATCACAACTATAGACGGAGACGGAACTGATATGGTGTTGAGACGTCACTGATATATGTAAATAGACCTTGAATTAATTTTGAATAAACCCTGTAATTTCTCATTTTTAATTTAAGAGTATTTTTTCATGTTACTATAACCATTAATTTCTTTTTTAAGGCCCACCAATCACCCCTGGACCAGTACAACAATCTACCGAGCAAAGACCAAGTTCACCAGACCAACTACAAGTCCACCAGGTCAAACAACATCTGGTCCATCAGGCGGTGGCGGTAGTCCACAACCAACTGAATCCAGCAACCAAACAACCAGCAACCCAGCCGTACCCGGCCAAATACTCAATGGCAATTGCGTCCAAAAAGGGTTTCGTTGGTGATGACAGATAACTGTGCCAAATTTTACAGATGCGTTGCGAATGGCCAAGGAGGTTTCATAAAGTACGAGTATTTATGTGGAACGGGAACTGTCTGGGATCAAAGTGTTTTGTCTTGTAATTATCCCAGTGCTGTACAAGGAAAGTGTTATCAGGCGGCACCAGTTTCACCTGCTGGTAAGTTTAGCTTATTTTTCCGTTTTTCTGTTGTAAGTGTAAATACTCTGAAACTGTATACTACTAAAACACATACAGGATGTCTGGAAAATGTGGAAAATCTCCCGGTTATGAAAAAAAAACACGTGAAAAGAATACTACAAGTTCATATAAACTTTTTTCGCATAGGCCTCCTCTCCAGAGATATTGGCTCTCAAAGAGCTCCAGTGGTATATTCCGATATTATTATAAAAAGATGTAATATCTAGTAAGACTCTTCAACATCCTGGACGAGAGAACAGACCAGATGATTCCCCAATACTCATTCAACAAAAATTTCGAAATAAAAATTCCAGATCGAAGTGAGTGGCAGCAACCCGATCTCCTTGGCACGGTTGGAGACATCATCTGGTATACGGATGGTTCCAAAACCGAGCAGGGAACTGGAGCGGGCGTGTACAGTGAAATGAGGAATTCACAATTATCCATTCCACTAGGAACACACAGTTCTGTATTTCAAAGGGAAATATATGCTTTACTGCACTGTGCAAAGAAAATAACAGGAGGGTTTATAAAAACAAGCGGATCTACATAATAACAGACAGCCAAGCGTTACTAGGGGCACCAGTAAACCCCAAGGTAACGTCCAAACTGACATGGGAATGCCAAAAAGAACTGGAAGTCCTGGGAGAACGCAACAGAGTAACTCTCTTGTGGGTACCAGGACATTCGGGGGTAGAAGGCAATGAAAAAGCAGATCATCCACACCATACTTTGGGCCAGAACGTGCCCTTGGAGTGACCAAAACCACAGCACGAGAGCAAACCAGGGAATGGATCCGAAACAAACACGAAGAATACTGGGGTCAGTAGAATAAGACATGGAAAAAGCTTCATAAGAGGCCTATCCAAAAGAACGAGGGAAGAACTACTCAGACAAAGTAGGAAAAGACTTCGCATAACAGTAGGGTTGCTAACAGGGCATGATAACCTAAGAGGACACCTACACAAGATAGGCTCGTACAATGGAGACCCAAGTTACAGAATGTGCGACGAGGGGGAAGAAACGGCCTACCATACCCTGTGCGAATATAAAGCATTGATTCACAAAAGACAGGCAGGGCAACCGGAAATGAGCCCACAAGAATATATCAACCAACCAGTCTCGGGGTTATACAGACTTGTAGAAGGAACAAGACTAATGGTAGTTAATCAAGACGGCTCCCAGGGAAGAGAGAAGAAGAAGACTCTTCAAATTACTATCAGAGAAAGTGTTGTAAATTACTCACAGTTACAGGAACGGATTAGCTATGACATTCATGACCTCCTTTTTTACGCCTTGTATTGATATAGTCCAGAAAACTAAGCTAGAAAAAGTGCAAAACCTTGCAATTTTTTCAAAATGATTTCCATGAAAATTTCAGATTAAGCTTAACTTACCCTCCTTTTCAAAATCTATATTATTTTTTAGGGGTAAAAACTACCCTTTATGTCTAAAACATATAAAACTATACATTAAAGCTTAAGTTGAGTAAAATTTGACTGAAATAAGTGGTATTTTGTTTCTTTGAAACATTATTTTAAGTATTTTAGCCCTTTAAAATTAACTTTATTATGATTTAAAAAAAAATATTTACCCTAAAAAATTAATATAATTTGTTTTGCATGAAAATTTGGAATTGAGTTTAACTTTTTTATTTTTTAGGGGTGAAAACTAACCCCTTATTGTAAAAACTTTCAAAACTTTCATATTAAAGCTTAAGTCACATAAAATTAGGCTTATATGAATTGAAAAATAAGTATTTAATTTTTTAAAACATTATTTAATATATTTCAACCTTTGAAAATGAATTCTTATTTTGATTTATTAAAAAAAATTGTTTACCCTAGAAAAATTAACATATTGTTACAGAGTTGTAATTAAAAAATCTGACAGCTCAAAAGTATTATTAATCTAATTTTGTAATTTTTTAACCTTAAAAATTCACCCCTTACAATGTTTTAATGCCAAAATTAGTACAAAGCCACGGATTTTTTAAAAAAATGTATTGAATCGCTTTTAAAATGCTCCAAAAATTGGTTTTTTAAGCATAACTCCTTGAGTTTTTGTGATAAAAAGTTTTTTAAAAACCCTTTTTGTTTTTTCAAGAGCTATAGGGTCCTATATATTAAAACTGTTTAAAACCCTAACTTTTTTAAAGAGATGATTTTAAAGAGCTTAAACAAGGTAGTTACTTAGTTTTTGTCATACAGTAAATTTAAAAAAAAAACAAGATGGTTGTTGTTTAAAAAGCTACAATTTGATGCTCTGATAATTTTTACGTATCTCCCTTAGTTTTTAAGTTAATTTAAAAACAGGTCATTTTTTATTAAAGTTCTGAAATTTGACTTTTACTTGCAGCTCCATTTTTTCCAAATTAATTAATTTAAAGCAGTTAAAATTTTAGAATGTATTTATGATACATAGATAAAGAGACTTGAAAAAGCGCTACTTATTTTAATTAGGTGGTAGTTAGGGGGTTGTTTTCGAAAATCTTTGCAGTCAAAAAATTTTGGTACAACCTTATTTTAATCATAACTCACTCAATTCTTATAATGTATACCTAGAAACGTTTTTGCAAATGCTTCAAAAAAGTTATGATTTCTTTTGCTCGAAAAATACGTAGATTTTGCGTTATTTGTCTGAAATTTTTTGTTTGATGATAACAGCAAACCACAACTTAGTTCGTATTGGTCCCACAGCAATTACAGAAAAACCATTTTATTCGTTTATTTAAAAGCTTTAATTTTGTTATTTACAGTTTTTTGATAAAATGCATACTTATCGACTAATTAAAAAAACTATTAAAAACGTTGATTTTTTGACGAAAAACTTCGATATCGAATAACTCAAAAAGTATGCATTTTACAAAAAAATGTTAGACATATTATTTTTTTAGAAATATTTTTTTATCGATTCCTATGGTTAACATATTTTAAAAAAAAATTCACCCCCGAAATGGTTTGGCAACCATCCCAAGATTAAGGCGCCCTTTGGCATGATATAGATTTTAATCTTTGGATTATTCGTTACCTACTTTTAAAATTTTAAGTCATTTTATTCATTTTGAAAAAAATTAGAAGCAAAATGGTCCGGTTTCTGGACCAATAAGAACTTTGAACAATATTATTTACAAACTTTTAACTATTGACTAAAACCTAAGTAGCCCCTATTTATGTCGCTAATCCTAACCGTTTTTTGAAGAAACGTCACTTTATTTACACTATTTATTTTCTTAGTTCTGTCGAGCTAAATATGAAAAGAGGAATTTTCTCAATTTGTCGTGATCGCGAGGGTATTAGACTTAACGCAGCCCATGTTGAACACTCTTTCAAAGTTTTTAACTAAAAGTTTACCTTTTAATTAAAACTATTATGTTGGTCACAGGAGAAAAAACTAAGGAGACTAACAGTGTTAATAAGGTGAGGTTTAATTTTTAGTCAATAGTTGAAGGTTTGTAAAAAAATGTTGTTCAAAGCTCTTTTCAATACAGCACGTAAAAAAGGGTCATAGGTATCACAACCAATCCATCCCTGCAGCTGTAAGTAATGCACAACACTTCCTTTGATAGTAATTTGAAAAGTCTTACTTGGTATAACATCTCATCCAAATAAAATTGAAATATACCTGGTGCATCAATGTTGTTAAAAAAATTAATTTTATTGGAGCTTTCTGGAAGCCCATATCTCCAAAGGGGAGGCCTATACGGAAAAAGATTATATGAACTTGTGGTATTCTTTTTACGTGCTTTTTTCCATAACCGGAAGATTTCCCACAATTTTTCGGACACCCTGTATAAATTTGTAGTCTCTTATTAGTCTTGGAGTAAGGCGGAGACTATTATCATTCCTAAAACCCATACTGATATTGCTTTATCAAACATATTATACTTCTTTTAGGCCCTGATCAATCATCAAATGCCAATTTTGAAAATCCATCCACTCAATCGTCAACATCAACACAATCACCACCAGCTCCTGGATCAGGCCCAGATGGCAGTAGCTCACCACCCTCAACCGGTGGTTCTACTGGCAGTGAATCCACCTCTTCTACAGGAGGCCATGGGGGTAGTGGTTCACCTTCTCCACCTTCATCTTCAGCGCCAAGATGCACTAGTGACGGATTCCTTGGTGATGCAAAGAACTGCTCGAAATTTTACAGATGTGTAGCAAATGGACAGGGTGGTTTCATCAGACATGAGTTTTCTTGTGGAAAAGGAACAGTATGGGATCAACAAAGTCTATCTTGTAATTATCCATGGGCAGTTCAAGGGGAATGTAGTAAGATACAGTTTCCTGTAGAGGTAGGTTATTTAATGACGATGTCCATGCTCATAAATCTTGTAATTAAAAAAATATTTTTATTAAAATAGTTTTCTTATGGAGATCACATTTTTTTTTATTTTAAAAATATTACGAATTTTAGACAACAACTGGTACCTCTGAACCAACAACACCAGTTAATCCAACTGGTAGCACTCCATCTCAATCCGAATCAACTACTGCTCCCACAGCTGGCAGTATAGGAACAGAATCTTCTACATATGCACCAACTACTTCAAATGGTAACCCTGCCGTAACACAACCATCAACTCAACCCTCGACGCAACCATCAACACAGCCACCTACTGAATCAAGTACTCCATCAACCCAACCCACAGTTCCATCCACTCAACCTAGCTCTACATTACCGCCAAGTACCGGTGATGGAAGTACCGGAACAACTGAAGGTTCTACTCCACCAGGTACGGGATATACATTTTGAAGTTCCTTAGGCATATAAAATTATATTATAAGAAAATTGTGAAGTTTGCTTATGTAAAGTTTTAAAAAATATTCAAATTTGGTGGAAATAACACTTATATACCAAATTGATATTTCTTTAAAATTTATGCCAAAATGGGTGCTGCAAAGTTCTAAAATTATGAACATGTTATATACAAATGATATTTTAAAATTATATAGGTTGATTACCTAAATATATAGAATTTTTATATATATATATATATAATATATAATATTATATATATATATATATATATATAAAATATTATTATATATATATATATATATATATAATATATATATATATATATATATATATATATATATATATATATATATATATATATATATATATATATATATATATATATATATATATATATATATATATATATATATATATATATATATATATATACATACAAAGCCGTTGCAAGGTTTAGTTTTTTCAAGTTTCTTTGTAATTTTAAATATTTTAGTTAAAAAAAAAAAATAAGAACCCTGTACAATATAAATAGGTAAAAATAATGGTCCAGCAAAAATGGGAGAAAGGCTTGTAGGAAAAATATTATTTCTGACGCATACGCAAAGTGATTTTTACGCACTTGACTGCTCGCCCGTTCGTGCAACGGCGGAAGCGTGCCAAAAATATCCCTTTAGGCACTTGTTAGGAAAATACTTACTCTAATGAAAATGTATGTTTGTGTATAAAGTCTGATCTACCTACAATAAAGCAGATTTTTTTCTATTTTTGGCAAATAACTTTAAAAGTTTACTTCATTTAACTCATATAAACCATTTTTTAGTAAAATATTTACCTACTAATAGTATTTTTACAATTTTTTTAATAGTGTTGATTCGTTTTTTGGAAATATCAAAAAAACTGATAAATTTTAACATGGGGATATAACTCTTTTGCTGTGACTTTTGTATTTTTATTAGCAATATTATATATTTTTTTTATGAACACTACTTTTAAAATTCTTGCTATACTAAGCGTAGTATTATCACCCTTTATTTTTAAAAATTATTTAACACAGATACGTCTACAAGTAAAGGCAGTACCATGACAGAAGTAAGTACCATCAGTACCATATATACCACACTGCAAATTACAGATGCTACAGATTTTATCACAGATACACTATATTCAACGAGTACCACATCAGAGACAGCATCAACTCTGACAGAATCAAGCGCACCAAATATATTTGATAATATTACAACAAGTACAATTCTAAGTAGCCCTAGTACAGACTTTTATAGTAGCACAATACCTCCAAATGAAGGTACAATAAGTACTTTAACTGTTGTTCAAACAGAATCTCTTCCTTTTGTAAGTACTGAAAGTACCACTTTGACAGACACTTCTACACTAGAAAGTGAAAGAACAACCCATGCTGGTTCAGCAACTACTCCATACAGTACAACACCTATTGGGACATTTAGTACCGACATTTTAGATACCCAGTCAGAGTCAAGTACACTACCAAATTTAGAAACAACAAGTATTACACTTAGTACAACAGAAATTGGTTCATTTGGAACAGAAGATCCATTTGTCCAAGCAACAAATAGTACAGAGATAAGTCCCGATCAAAATAGTACCTTCCCAAGCACCACAATTGTAGATAGCACAATTGAAATTGGTACATTTAGTACCGAAGCTACAGGTAGCTATACAAGTACAACTCCTAATTTAGAGCAAACCAGTACACTTACAACCACCACAGCCCCTGAAATTCAAAGTACAAGTGAACTCAGTTTTACAGATTATTCTGAGGGAACAACACTAAATATTAGCACTACACTTGCTTCAACTGACACTAGTACATTTAGTACCGACTCTTTAGATACCCAATCAGAATCGGCTACCCAACCGAATTTAGAGCAAACTAGTGTATTGACAACCATTATAAATTTAGAAACAACAAATACTCTAGTCACTCCAACAGAAATTGGTTCAGTTGGTACAGAAAATCCATTTGTCCAAGGAGAAAATAATACAGAGTCAAATCCTGATCAAAACAGTACATTCACAGGCATCACATTTGTAGATAGTACATCTGAAATTAGTACAACTCCAAATTCAGATCAAACCATTACACTTACCACCACCACAACCTCCGAAATTCAAAGTACAAGTGAAATCAGTACTACAGGTTATTCTGATGGTACAACACTAGATCTTGGCACTACACTTAATACAAGTGACATTAGTACTGAACAAACTACCATACATAATATTGCAAGTACGACAGCAGGTAAAACTGGGAAATTTTATGGTCCGACTATAACAGAGCACGCAACACTGCACTTGCCGTTTTTAACTTATTTTACACGATATTTGCACATGTATATGAATTTTCCTACTCTGGGCTGATTTTACAAGTTTTAATATAAATCTTGTTAGCATTTTTTTACGTATTTTTTTCATACCCGGAAGATTTCGCGAATTTTCCCGGACACCCTGTAATTACGGATAACAATAAACTTAACCGTAAGAATAATGTAGAATTTTTTCAATAATAGTAATTTATTCTGAATTGCTAAATCATACTTGTAAAATCGGCTTAAAAACCCTTTGTCCCTCATTACACTTCTTTCACATGCACACACTTGCAAAACTGCACATGCACAGTATAAACTAAATTTTTGTAAAAGTGGCCCCACTGAATGGTAAAATTCCAACCTTATAATTATTAACTAACTTTTCCTACGTTTAAGGTCAATTTATAAACTTAACGTTCTCGTTGCCGTTGATAATCCCAAATCAAATTGAAGTTCCGATGCTCTTTGCAGCTAAGTTGCTGTTCGAATATAGCTATATTTTATGAATTGACGTTAGTTCGTCTCTGACGATCGGCAATGATTTTTTAAATATTGCTTCAAGGGTCTGCCCCGAGGTATCAAAAATTGCTGCAGCTGTCAAAATTTTTCTATTTATTTGAAATAAAAAAAGTTTTTTTTGTTTGATTACTGATATGTTAAAGGGAAGGATAAACCTATATAATTATAAAAAGTTAAAAATCAAAATTTATATTGGCTGTTTAAATTGAAGGTCCAAATTTTTGGCCATTTTTTCAACAGTGTTGACTCTCAAAAATATTTATTTGCCCGATAATTTAAACATTTAGATACATTCTTTCCATAGTACTATAGAAAGAAACCCCTAAAAATTTCAGCTTAATCGGTCAATAGTTTTGTAAGTTACAGCACGAATAGCGTAGGTTAAAAAAAATGGGATAATCAGGTTTAAAGATTCGTTTAGCTCCGACTACCTGATTAGTGACGGTATGCGGACGCTAACGTTTTTGACAATATCTCCATAAATATTTAATATTTTACTTTTTCCTTATTACAGTATAGTTTTAACATATTATACATTTAAAATATGAAAAAAAAACATTTTTTTGAAAATTTAAAGGTAAAAGTTGTGCTAATGTTTTTGACAATACCTCCATAAATATTTTACTTTTTACTTTTTACAGTACATTTTTACCAATGTTAGACATTAAAAAAATATAAAAAAGAAAAATATATATTTTTTAAATTTAAAGGTATCTCTCCCTTAAATATTTTTTAATAGACATAAATCAAAGAGTACAGTAACACTACTGACATTAACAGTTAAATATTTAATCAAACGTTAGAAACGCCAATATTAAAATTATAAATTGAACATTTTTTAAACAGCAGCGACCATACTACATCAGCATAGGCGTGCGCCCAGTGGGTGCCGTGGGTGCCGTGGCACCCCCACTAGTCTGAAAAAGATTACTGTATTTAAAAAATGAAAATTATTATTTGAAAAGGTTCAATTTAAAAATTACACGCGAAAGCACCTTCCCCAAAAAAGAGTATGGTAAAATCAAAATTAAGATCCACAATACGCCAAGAACGTTTAGAAAATCCCCCGGTTCCATTTTTTGGAAAAGGGAAATTTGCCCAAATATTGATATAAGTACTGTGATAAAAGTTTCAAAAAAATTTTACCTTATGAAAGAAGAATGATTTTATAATAAATAATATATAATGTACTCGGTTTGTTATTATTCATAAATATTTACCAAACATTCCCAAAAACTTATTCTATTAATTTATTATAATTTTTTTCATTAATAACAATGATATCGATATATTGTTATTCATAGTTTTATTTACTTCAGTTGCACTCCTGGGAACATTCACTCATCCCAGATATCTTCAGATATCAAAAGGATTGAATTTTTGTGGAACCCTTTCATGTTTTCGGGCTCTAGGTTCTCTTAGGTTCTGCTGTATTCCCCACAAATTTCCGGACAGTACGAGCGGTCGCAAGTAACACTGCCTTTTGCTAGTCCCTTGATGTTTTGTAAAAGAGTTTTTGCTATAATGCCAGTTGTTGATAAAATTATGGGGATCGTTTGGACGTTATTCATTCCCCACTGTCTTTTTATTTGTGTTTCTAGGTTTCTGTATTTGGCAATATTTTCATTGTATTTCTTCCGTAGGTTGTTGTTGTTCGGGATAGCGACATGGATCAGTGTTTTTTCCTCCCAACTTAATCCACCAATACAATATCTGGTCTATTGTGAGCAACAGTTTGGTCTGTAAATACAGTTCTGTCCCAGTACAATTTAAATTCATTGTTTTCGAGAATAGGTTCCGAAGTATTTTAGTAAGGCAATTTTTTTTTATTCGTAAAAGCTTTAGCTTCTCTGCCAATTGTTTATGGAGTTCTTGGGTGCTGAATCGTGTCTTTCCTTATACTCTGATGCTGCAAATGCTTGGCAACCCCCCCTTATATGCTGGGTTGTTCCGATGTTTTACATACATATCTGCATCGATCGTTCCCTATAGACGGTCTCTAACGATATGCTGCAGATAGTTTTTTTGTCGGAATAACCTGGTCCTGTATAGCCAATAAAAAACCTTCAGTCTGGGAAAATCTTTTTTCCCCCCGTCAGCCATTAGTTGACGCGAACTTGTCGACATTTTCCTGGCTGACCTCATTGGGGTGACGTCCATGAAGAGTTTTTCCAACCAGGAGTCCTGGTCTGTTTCATGGTGTCTGCGTATTATTATTATTATTATTATTATTATTATCTCGGCACCCACACCAGCTTTATCCTGCGCACGCCTATGTACATCAGCATCACCGTAACAGCAATGGCAACGAAACATCAAGTTTCTAAATTACCAGCTATGTCAAGCGATTAAAGCTGGCTTGAGCTTAAGCGACTTGTAGAAGCGGCTTCAAAATACAAAAGTAAACGCGCTTTCTTTTGATAACTGACTAATTTTCTTGAGCACAATTATAGGATTTTCAAAAGAAGAAAAGTTATGTAAATTTATTTTAATCGGTTTTTAAAATATCGAGAACAAATCATTCTAAAATTTAATTTTTGGCCGCCCTAGGTCTCTAAAGAAGCAATTCAATTATTTTGTCTCATTTTTTAATTTTGGGATGTAGACTGTGAGCTCATCAAAGAAAAAAGAGACCAATCATACACAGCATGTCCTTTTAAATAGTGAATATTTACTATGAGCTGATCATTTATTAAAATGTTTTAGGATGACTTTGGTTTATTGACTAAATAGATCTAGAAAGTGCAAAAGAAATAGCCATCTTCGAATAAGTTATACGATAATGCCATCAAAGCCAAACGAAAAAATGGCAGAAAATTATTGACATACGTGTAGGAATGTCTGTCTGTCTTCCTAAGGGCTAAGCTTGACCTGGACTTTTGTTAAAAAATGGAAGTTTTTGAACAATGGTACAAAAAAATGCAAATTAAAGTTTTAAGAGTGTTATTTATCGCGTTTTACCGGGTATATTTCAAATTCGAATAACCATTTAACCGCAGATTTCGAAAATTAAATAAAGATAGGCATAGCAATATACCATTTAAAGGATTGGAAAATTTCCAGTAAGTTCTCGAGATTACGGAAAAAAACGAAAAATGAAAATCGTTTATATTTTTTTTCCTTTTTTTTTCACGAATTTCAAATTAAAATAATTTATTTGCATAGTGTCAATACAAAATTGCAAAGAAATCGGGGTTGTTGGTTTTTGTAACTCGACGTTTTCCCGTTTTGTTTTGTAATTTTTCCGCTCAACGCTTGTTCATAAAAAAACGCCATTGCCAAATTTGATTTATAACACATTTTCAATGATGAAATTATTTTAAATTACACTTGTTGCCTGAAAACTCAAACTAACTCTTATAAATTGTATATTAACGGATATAAATGACATTCTTTTTACTGGTAAGTTTTCATGGAATTTTTACCTATTGAAGTTTAGAAATAAGGTTTTAAATTTTTTTTACAAGACAAATTTAAAAAAAACATCTAAAGCAAATTTAATTTGTTTTTTAGAGTGTTATTTTACAATGTCTCATCGAAAAATTTATTTAAAAATTAATTTGGTAGAAACTCGCTGAGTATGGTTCGTTTGAAAAAACCCAGACAAAAATATGGGGAAGAATGGATGAGGAAAAAAAAAGAAAAAAATCGTAAATGAGGTATAATTAATGTTAACATTCGTTTTAGGACGCAAAGTACCTAACTATCTATTCGGAAAAAAAGTTGAAACGCGGCAAAATTTTTAAATACATACCGCGTCGACTTTATGACTTAGTTCAATTTAAGAATTATTACTTTGGGTCAACTGTAAAAAAAAATTAAACCGTTTATGAAAAAATAATACATATTTTGTAGATAAATACGAACATTTGTTATAATTTTTAGTTCTAGTTTTTAGTAATTTTCTGTTATTTAAACCATTCGGTTGTCATTTTTTTTTTGTTGGGTTTTTTTTTTTAGAGGGGTTTGGGCTTTTTCCTTTTTTAAACGAAAAACCCTCGTTTTTCTTCATTGGTGAATTCCATTTTTAACGACACCACAACTGACAGTAAACACAGAATGTCATTTACACGTCACCGATTTGAGAAATCAAAGCCAACTACGTTATAAAAATATTCTAGTTAAATTTTTTGATTTTCCGGGCAACAAGGGTAACTTTTAAAACATCGTTGAAAATGTGATAAAAAGGGCCATTCAAATTTGTGGAATTCCCATATGGCGTCCATAAGAAAAAAAATTGATGATGGTTACGGAAAAAAGAAACGTCGAGTTGCAAAAAATATAACACCATTCGATAGAGCGGAAAAAATGACAATGCAAATGTATTATTTATTTTGGAATTGTTGAAAGAAACCCAGGAAAAAAAAAAAACGATTTTCCAAAATTTCGTTTTTTCCCGGGTATCTTCGGAATTTCTCGGAATTTTCAAACTTTCTAAACGGTATATTGTTGGTCACATAAATGCCCAACTTGCCCCCCAAATTTAACCATCTTGTATCTCCTATAGTTTCCAAAATCCCAATGGTGAGAGTTGAATTTTTAACACCCCGGGATATCATCATAAGATGGCTATATTTTAGCATTTTACAGTCAATAAACCAGTTTAACCGCAGTTATGTAAAATATATTAATAAATGATCAGGCATAGTCAATACTCACCATTTAAAAGGACAAAAGGAACCAATCGTATCCAGTACGATTGGTTCCTTTTTTCTTCGAGGGGTTGACGGTATAATAACCTTTATAAAATAAATGAACTAAGCTGGCGGAATATTTGCCATATTTATATTTTTCTTAAACATTTTTTTTCTTATTTAAATTGTGAAGCAAATTTCTTTTATTTAACAATATCATGTTTGATGAGAATTACAAAAAGTAAGTGAAAATCAATACAAAATTAGTAAAGAAAGGTCGTGTTCCTTGTTGGTTGTTTAAGTTAAGTTGAGCGTAAAATGGTTATGCCCATGGATTTTGTTGTGTAAGTTGTTTTAAGCTGGCTCGCTTTTAAACGCGCTTCAGTCTCATAAAATAAACGTAGTATTTGACCAGCACTTTATTTATAAAGCACATTTTGCACTTTTTAATTGCATTTTGAAATGTATTTAATTTACAACTATAGGCCTTTAGCCATGTATGGAGAACTACTTAAAACTAAGCTCTATAAATTTGTATATTAACGGATATTGATATGATTCATTCTTTTTTACATTGGTGACAGATTTTCTCATTATTATTTTAATCCTATTGAAGTTTCAGTTTTTGGAAAATAAAGGTTTAATTTATTTTTTTTATTTATTCATTTTGAGACAAATTTAATAATAATTACATGCTAAAGCAAAAGTTGTATTATGTTTTTTTAAACGTGTTATTTTACTAATGTCTGAGTGTCGTAAAAAATCGTAGGAATTATTTTAAAAGGCAATTAAATGGTCTTATTAATTGTACAAGTTTTTCTAATTTTTTTTATAAACAGCGAATATATACGATTAAATTTGTCACCCAAAATGTAAAATAAAAAAATATATATACACTGGCGGCAAAAATTAGGGGATATTGCCATATACCATAATTCAAATTAGTACCGACAATTCTGATGTTTTGGTTGGAATCTAGTGTTAATCTTGTTGCTGTAAAAAAAAATTCAGGATTTTTTGTTATCACAATATCAAGTAAACAATATTTTTTGTCAGGTCGAATTCGAAAGATTCTCTCGTTTTAGTTTCGAGTCGTTTTATACGATTAAATACAACAGTAATTGGGTGTTGATTTTTTTGCAATGCCTTTAAGACATTTAACATCCGCGGAAGCAAACAGAGCGGTTGGAATGCTTCAAGCGGGGTTGCGACAAGTGATGTTGCTCGTGAGCTGGAAACATCACAAAGTGTTATAATAGGCTGTGGAATCGTTACAGGGAACTGGAACAACCTCCAGAAGGCACGGACAGGGTCGTAGGAGGTGTACTACGCAGCAACAAGACCGGTACATAACCCTTAGTATTAGACGGAACCCCATTCTCCCTGCAACACATTTACGCCGTCAGCTTCAAAACCAATTAGGAGTCCCTATCTCTGTAAGAACAGTGAGAAATCGATTATATGAGATCGGATTGCTCGTAGAGCATTTCGAGGTGTGCCACTTACACAAAGACATAGAGCACAGCGTTTAGAGTGGGCACGTGAACGACGAAATTGGAGGGTAGAATGGAATTCCGTTCTTTTCACCGACGAATCTCGTTTTGGTTTACATAGTGACTCAAGGCGTATAAGAGTGTGGAGAAGTCGTGAAACACCTAGACATCGTAGCTATGTACAAGAAGTGTATCCTTTCAGAGGTGGCACAGTTATGGTCTGGGGAGGAATCGCTTGCGTTTGCGAAAACAATATGACAGGGACGCTTTATGCTCGTGACATCATTAGAGGTATCGTCGAACCAATTGGTGAAGCAATCGGGGAACATTTTATTTTTTTGGACGATAATGCGCCCCCGCATCGCACTTTGGAAGTCCGAACTACACTGCAGAATTTAGGCATCACCCATCTCAGGCTACCCGCACTTTCACCAGATCTGAACCCAATTGAACATGCATGGGATATGCTTCAAAGAGCTTTGGATAACCACCAACCCCCGCCTAATAACAGACGGGACCTAATAGGAATACTTCCTCAATTATGGGACAACCTACCCCAAGACCAGCTGGACAATTTGATTCTCAGCATGCCAAGACGCCTTCATGAAGTTTTCGAGGTCCACGGAGGTCATACACATTACTAACATTCTTTAAATGATTCAGCATGATATAGAAATTTGCATTTTGAGGATAATATTTGATTTTTTTAATAAGCGCTTTTCCCCCCCTATGAAATTATGTGTTTTCATTTATGCAAAACGGTAATCTCTATAACCGTAATAGTTTTAAAAAACTCGGGTGGTTGTTAATATAAAATTCCATGATATCCTCTAATTTTTGCCGCCAGTGTATCTATTTACATTAGAACTTAAGTTTCTACCGTGATATAGTACAATTACTCGGTGTTAAGGTAGTTTACTCGTAAAATGGCTTTTCTTAAGAATAAAATAACATTGATATATACGGTTAACAAAAGTGTCGTTTATCTAATTTAAAACAAGATTTTTTTTATTGTCTGTAACACGAGATATTAACATTTAAATTGTGCATAACTAGCATTGTTGCTATCTGTCATGTATACTTACGATAATTTTTAAAAATTAATACAATACAATTTTGTACTACCTTAAGTTGAAAATATTTCAAAATTGTGGTGTTAATAGTAAAATAGTGTATCAGAATGTCCTATTTTTCCAATAAAATTCGAAAATTTTCGGGCCTGCCAGGAATTGATTCTTTTATTTAATTATCAATAAATTAGTTATATACATATACTTATAAACCAATATACTGCTTACATTGACATATAATTGAAGCCAAGAAAGAGAGAAGGGCATATTGACGTCCCATGTAAAATCGTATATGTCCATTCGATGGAGTCAGCATATCTGCGCATGTTTAAGAGCACTTTTTGGATTGGTGAAAGTTTAGACGATAGATAACCGTTGTGATGACCAGCCAATAGGATGTTAGATTTACTCATGCCTGTTGGAAGCGCTCCATCGTGAGATAGATTTATGGAAAATTTTATGTTTTAGTGCTATCTCTTTGTTGGCTTCAAAATATCATCACACAGCTTATGAGACGTTATCAGTATATTGGTTTATAAGTATATGGTTATATACAAAATTGTAGCTTTGTACCTTTGTAGGCTAAGTCCAGGTTACTGTAAGCTCTTTGATTATAACATTATACCTCATTTCAGTTTTCTAAGTCACATCGTTTTCGAGAAAACCATCATCACCTTTATTAATTTTTTTTAATAATATAACTCCACAATCGTTCATACCTACTTTAAAATACAAATTTATAGATCATAATTTTAAATGTTTTTTCTTATAAAATTAACAGCACGTGGTTGTGCCTCTGTACAGAGCTAGAAGAGCAAAATTAAATAGTTTTCTTTTATTTTTTTAGGCAGTGGAACCGAACTGGCACCATGTCCCATTGGGCAACTAGAAGGTGATCAAATTGCCTTAGTATGTCCAACTGGATTTAGAAGGCATCCCAAGTACTGCAACTTATTCTATCAATGCACTACTAGTACTACCAATCAACATGAATACAAGATTTTGGTGTTAAGTTGTCCTCAAGGTAAGATGGATGTACTGATGTTGGGGTTAGACGCTTCTGATCATAGGTCGGTGAAAGGAAAAAAAGCTCAATTTATTTTTAAGGAATTTTAATGGATATATGAAAGCCTATTGTATTTTAGTATAAACTTTTAGTTAATGTTTCTATAAACAATATTTTTATATTAATTAATATTTTTTCCAATAATCGTTTTCTTTTTGTATTTTAAGGTACAATCTACGACGACAAAAAGATTCAGTGCTTACCACAGAATGAAACAACTCAGGCTTGTACCGGACAAATAGCTCAACCCAGTTTGTATAGAAAACTTGACATTAACGCTCTTCCTCCAGTAAGTAATAAAAACATATCTGCGCAAAATTGTTGTTCACTCAAAATAGAATATTATTTTAACCATAATAAGTATCACAAAATAAGTTACTTTTTCTGCTCAACCTGGAACGTCGGGATGGCCAGATATAATAAAAATTAACTGATTTTACAAAACACAGGTTGTTTTCTGTATCTCTAAAGAGAACCACCTTTATTGAACACCCTGACGAACCAAGCCTTATTGACATAAAACAAGAGATGTTCAATTTCTTAAGCCACCCTGTAAGTCTGATTTAGAAAACAAGGGCATGTCAATGCAGATATCTTTTTCACAAGACATTAAACTAATCTTGGATTGGGGAGCCAGTTTAATGCCTTTTAAACAGAGTCATGTTCGCTGTTGCGAAAAAAGTCAGCCAATGCTCATCCGTTGCATATGAGGGGCCAAGTTCTGCAAAACAAGGTTTATTTAATATTTTTGTTAGCTTCATAACAACTTGGATTGTTTGAAAATTTGACTACAGCAATCGATTCAGCTGTCCTCACCATACACTTCGCTCCCTGCCAATAGATTTGCCGTAAACGCCTTTCAACTTTGACAATGTTTGACAAACTTGTATCTTTCTAACCCATTAACCAACTTGCAATTACGAAATATGAAAAAGCGTCTTTTCTAGTATTTTTTAACCATATTTTTAGTAAAATCTTTTTTAGAAAATACACACAGTGACATTATTTCTTTATAAGCAAAAAAATTGTATTTTGATTATAACCATTAGGATTTTTATTTTTAAGAAAGCGCTTGATAGCTTAATTTATATTTAATCGATTTTACCAAATTTGTTATAATAGACCAGGAGCTGGCGACAAAAAGTATGTGTTATTTTATTCTCCGCCATACTGATGGAATCAGTTATTTTCGGCGAGTAAGAAAGGTACATGATCATGCCAAGGTCAGTCAGCGGGACATATAGACAGAAAACGTGAACATGTATCTTTTTTAATCTTGTCATATTATTCTCCTTGAAATTTATGTGATAATTACTTTATTTTAAAAATACATGAAAATGTTTTCTAAAGCGAATAAATATTCCTGTTTTTTAAACATTGTAAATTTTTTACAAGCGCATTTTAAAAATTATTCTCTTTAAAATTTTATGAGAGGTGTTTAAGTTAAAAAACAAGAAAAAAGTTCTTTCGGTTTGAACGCGGACCAAATGAGTTCTTACGCTCATCTAAAATTAAAATTTCGAGAAAAAGGATAATTCATAAAATATCATTAAACTTTTTATTTTATTATTATTATTAAAATTATAAATCACTTAATAAAATATTTATATGTTGTCGTCGATATCTGAATTATCAAAAAAGGAGTCAATATCAGTATCTGATGTTTCGTTCATCGATTGGATGGCCTAGACGTCATCCACTTCGCTCGACTGATCTAAAATTATTAAAATCATCAAATTAAGAATTTGAGTGAAGAATAAAGGTTTGTGAAATAAAGTTTAAAAAAATACCTTCATTTTCTTCTGTTGAGTCAACGACGATATCATCAATAAATTTTTCAATAATTTCAATGCCTTCAAACCTTATGAATAGACATGTGTCGCCTTTTATTGCCCAACCGTAATTTTCAATGTGGAGATTATTAATTTCTTGTTTATGCGCATTTTGCAAAATGGAGGCGATACATACTGATCTCGAGATTTGTTGTTTTAGTTCCGTTTTACAGGGAGGTAGAATCGATCCGTCAAGTTGTGTTTTTGGTATTTTAAAGATGTCTTCCTTATTACTTAATACATATGTTTTACAAAAAACTATCACTCTCGCTTCATTGATACATTTAAGTTTATGGTAACCGTAAATCCTGTAGACGTATTCCTCCAACGTTCCTATCAAGTTGTCAATATTTGATTAACTTATGTAAGCTTACCTTCCAATTGATGTTTTATCAATTCATTATCAAAAAATTTGTTATAACTGCAGCATTATGAACATTCCTATAACCGTGCATAATTTACATTAAGACAAGGGCGCTCTCAATTTTTAATTTTAAGCACGTAAGAACTTATTTGGTCCGCGTTCAAGCCGTAACAACTTTTTTCTTGTTACTTAAGGTTTAAACTACTTTAAATTTTGAAGAGAATAATTTTGACGACGCGCTTGTAAAATATCACATTGTTTATAAGCTGTAAGAACAATTTAGTCCCGCTCGGTAGGTGTAAGAAACGTTTTTCTATGTGTTATTTATTGAAAACTAATTAGCATATGTTTCAGAGAGAATAAAGTTTGACAAACCCTATTGTTTATTTTTCAACCCTTTCTCAATATTTAAACCCCATAGGGGGTAAGAAGTGACTTTGCGGTATCAGGAGACTGTACTTTATAGAATATACAGAATTTCCTGGAGAATAAAATTTGACACAAATTTTTGTCGCCAGCTCCTGGTCTATAATGTAGTTGTTGGCTTAATGTTCAATTGAGAAGGCGATATTTATACCTAAAATTAGATTTTGACAGGCCAAGTTAACCTTTACCTGTTTAGGTACACATGCTGAACACAAGATTTAATTTAAGTTTTATTATATCTTGAATAAAAAATAATATTTAATAAAGTCTTGTAATAATAATATTAACGTTGGTAGTCTATAAACATGCTTGTTTATTAATGTTTACAGATTCAAGTACCCACTCAAAGATCATTGTGTCCAGGAGAAGGATATCATGAATTAGAATCCACAGAATGTTCCCAACAGTTTGTTAAATGCCAAAGAAACTCGAGGAATTTAGAGGGCTTCCTTTACAGCTGTCCTGAAGGATTCGCGTATTGGCAGATTAGCAGGTAATTTTTAATAAACAGGATATTTAGACACGGAACGGATTATAGATGTATCTGTACTAGCAGCTATGCTTATCGCGGCGGCGAACAAAGAAAGAGATTTGAAATAATAATAAAAAAAAAGTTTTATGAAACGGGGCCAACTACACTCGCGAATTTTCTTCTTAAGTCAAAAAGAGCATTTTGCTCTTTTATTAAAGGCTTTATCAAAAATAGTTATATGTACCGGTTGTCCAAATAAGAAAGGACGCCGGCTGTATCTCAAAAAATGATTATTGCACGGCGTTGGGAAAAAAATATTTTTGGTAAAAGTGATCAAGAGAAATAGCTGAAAATTATTTTCAAATTCCTAAAATGGTCGCTAGGGGGTGTAACCGCAATCTTAAATCTAAAAAAGTGATGTTTCTGTGAATTTTGCTATATTAATTTTTTTATTCGGATAATCTGAACCTTTTTGTTTGGCCATTTTTGCTATATTCTAAAAATAAAGTGGTGGGGGGTTTTCAATAGTTTCCTTAAAACACACCCTGTATCTTCGAAACGGCTAAGCCGATTTTAACAAGCTTAGACTAGTTGAAATGATCTTTTCTTGCAACATAAATTAGGTATTTTTACAATACCTTTAATTTAGATCAAATAATATTTTCGTCTTAATGCAATACTTTACGAGTTATAATAAAGAAATCGAATTTTTCAGGATTTTTTCAAGGTATACCTCTAGAATTCGCTTTTTTAATTATAACTCGTAAAGTTCTGCATTTATGTAAAAACAATATTTTACCTAAATTAAATGTTTTGTAAAAATACACAATTTATGTTTAATAAAAATATCTTGTAGCTTTTATAGTTTTTGAGATATTGACATATAAAATTTTCTTTGGTTTAAATATTAGGTAAGGAACAAGATATTGAAATGCGGTTTTCGCGAGTTTGTTTAGGCATTACTTAGCTACTTTTTCATAAGAAGAAATTATACCAATGTATTTATTTTTTTGAGAAAATCAGCCATTTCTGTAGGAATGTCAAAAATAGCCCTTTAGGAGCGACATGTGAAACTAACAAAACTTTAAATATTATAACATTTATAGCCCAAGAAAAGCTCTAGTCAATTAGCCTAGGCTTGTTAAAATCGGCTCAGCCGCTTCGAAGCCACTTTATTTCTAGAGATATAGCAAAAACTGTCAAACAAAAAGGGTTCAGATTATTCTCGACTTTTAAGATTAGGTAAAAGGTTGATCCTACCCAACTTTTTTCGAAAACTTGCGGATCTGTCACTTTTTAAAGATGGTTGTCGGCAGCCTAATGTCATTTTGATATTTCAGTCACGTGATTTCGGACCTTCGTATTTTCGCAATAATTTTATGTATGTCCATCAAAAGTAAACCCACAGGTTTGGGTCGTTTTTGATTTTGGAATTTTTAAATCAAAAATTCATTAAATGGGATAGCTTAAAGCTTTTTATGACAGAATTTTTTTTTGTAATGTCAACTACCAACGAATAATCACCAAGTAGTCTATTTTTTTAAATGAGATGACTAGATTTCGTCTATATTTTTTTATAGTCTGAAAATTTCTGTAATAGGCTTAATAAAAATTAAGGCAGTGGATTGATTAGTTTTCAAGATATGCTGTCTAAAAAATGTTGAAAAAAATATTTTTTTTCACATGGTATACGAAGGTGAAAAATACAGAGACCTTCTGCAATCTGGTCAATCTTTTGACGGCATTTATTTCAAGGTGACTTAATATTCTATATATTGTGGATTTTCATGGCACAAGTCGGCCAGGATAAAGCTGCCTAAATCTTCTGCGCGTAAGAGCCTCTCGTTGATTGTTTCTAACGTAGCAAAAGACAATATCGCGTTTTTCTTCCTCTGAATAAACCATTTTGACCGATATTACCTAATAATATAATCGTTTAATTTCTAACAACTATCAACAAGAGTATGTCAAAACAAAAATTTACCCAGACAGATTGACAGTTAACTTATTTTTATATTTATATACAAGGTGGCACTATTTTGTTTTTTTTTTTTAGACGGAGAACCTTGAAAAGTAATCGTTTAATCGTCTTAATTTTTATTGAGCCAATTAGAGAAATAATTTTTAATTGTCTCGAAAGTTGCCTTCTTTTCGATTTTAACCAAATTTGGTCTGCGAGGTTTCTTTGGGGCGATGATTACGAACCTAAATTTTTTTGGCAACGTTTCGTTTTCGAGATATTTATCATCAAAGTTGAAAATCAAACTAGCCCTATTTTACTATTTCTTTTTCTTTTTGCATAGAATTTTTGATTTATACACTAAATTGGCATACAATATTTTTTTAAAAACTTGTTTTTTTTTATTTATTTTACACCTTTTTTTTAATTTCATTACAAACCTTTACCTTCAAACGCCGCATACGCCGCAACCATATATACACTAGGGATTTTATCAGCAAATATGGCCGCGGCCTTTGACATTAAAACTTTACAATTTAATGAAATAAAGGTAAAAATAGAAGAAAAAAAATTATAAGGTGTTTATGAAATATTGTGTGCCAATTTAATGTAAAAATAAGAAATTGTGTGCAAACAGAAGGGGGAATATAGTGAAAATAAGATTAGTTTGATTTTTAATTTCATGGTGAATATCTCAAAAACGAAACGTTGCCGAAAAAAAACTGTTTTTAGCTTAGCTTAGCGCCACAAAAAACCCTCATATACCAAGTTTGGTCAAAATCGGAGTGGAGGCAACTTTCGAGACAATTACCGAGAAATTTTTAAACTATGAAAAAATATAGACGAAAACTAGTCATCCTATTAAAAAAAATGACGAATTTTCGATTACTCGTTGGTAGTTGACACCACCAAAAAAATTTTCAGGTCATAAAAAACTTTGAATTTTTGGTTTAAAAATTCAAAAATCGAAAAAAGGGCCAAAACCTGGAGGTCCACCTATAATGGATCGCACGGTACCTGAAAATTCAGAAAAGGATTATTAAGGACATTTTTTAGACCAAGCACAATGTTTTCACGTTAGAGCCATTTTTTGACGAGATAATTTTGGCTTCTGGCTCTGCTGTTCCATTTGCATAAAATAAACACAAATTTCGCCCAGTTCTGTAGTGCGTTTTCGTGTCCAAAAAATATCGCAAAATGGACGTTTGGAAACCGGGGAGAAAATGAAAAAAAATAAAATAAAAACTTGCATTTCATTATCATTTTATTTTTAGGCGATGTGAAAGAACGTCCAAACTTCTTCACTGTACAGGCTACAATCTCCAAAGAAGCAAATGGGAAATACCATTAGAAACAATAAACATCTCCTACAGACGAAGAAAGGACTTCAGCTTGCCATTGTAGAAAATTAGGAATTAGATATTAAATTAAAAGTTATACGTAACACAAACTAGTAAAATAATTAAAATAGGAATAACTTATCATTACCTATCTAAGATTACAGCACATACAGTACCATAGTATCTAAAAAAGTGATATTAGAAGTATGAAGTACCGTTAAAAAATAACCAGTAATCGGTTAAAATGAAAGTAATCTTAAAACATATATGTGTAATAATAATTCATGTTTAACGCATGAAGACATGTAACTTTTTTAAAAAGTAATTGCAATTATTAGCTGTAAGGTATCCTAATTTTAGGTAATAATCTTTTTGACGTCCCCCTGTAGCGGAAACTATCATGGGGGTTGATCAAAGTCGTGTCATATCTTCTTCTTAGATAATAATTAATTAAAAGAAAAATTTATTTTAAAGAACTTGAACTTGTTCTTACAAAATAATTATTTTCCTTTTTGAGTCTGCGACATTAAAATTTTGAATTTAACAAAATTTTTTCGTCGCCAATTTTCGGGATTTTGGTTTGGGGATATATGTATTTTCTATTAATTTTGTACTAATTTTGTTCATATTTACGTATTTTGTTAAAATACTTGAACTGATTTAGTAATAGATTATTTATTTATTTTTTAATACATTTTAAAAAGTTTGTGAAATTTCTGCCAATTTATATTTTATACCATATTTTGTAATAAAATTATAAAAAAAATAAGTCGATTTTTATTTTACTTTATCCCTTTATTAGTTTTGTTATTTGCTAAACAGTAAAAGGCAAAAATAAATGAGGATTGGGTAAGAAAAAATAGTTAAGCAATAGAAAATGTTGGTTTTTGTAAGCCTGATTCATTGGTTTATTCCCGTTTTTTAATGGTACATATTGGTTTTTTGGGCTGCTGAATTTAAATCTTATACCAGAAATACCCTATTGACTCTTTTTTCCAAAATAAACTTTTTTTTTATTTGAAGGAATGATGTAGGTTGAATTCAAATCTTTAAATAAAAAAAACTTTCCTCCAATGAACTTTTCATATTGCCATAAAAAAGTCTTTTTGGTGAAAACAAATTTTCAGGGATAAAAAGCTATGTGTTTAGACAATTTTCTGCCTACGCGATAAGATGGGTTGAAATTGAGGCAATTTGATCACCCGATCCCCTTTATATCATTTTTGATTACAGATTTAATTTAATTAATTCAATTAAAGAAGGGGGTAAAAGGAACGAAAAGAGGGATAGTTAACCCCTCTTATTATTTTTTCTGAAAGCATATTTGAATTCAGTGGACAAAAAACCCATATGTACCATTAAAAATGGGGAAAAAATCTAAATGTATACAGGGTGATTTATGAGGAAATGTCAATGCTTCAGCGGGTCTTTAAATTGGTAACACAATTTTATTAAACTTTGTCCATTAAACCGCTTTTCCATCCTTAATAGTTTCTGAGAACCAAAACATGCATCACCAAAATGGCTTACAGTGTAGACATAAATCATAACAATACGGGATTTTGTTACGTGCATTCAGTAAGCTTCTCGTTATATATTTTTTATGACCAAATGCAAAGTTTTGTAACATGCATTTCATTATCTAAATCACCGCTCCGATGCTCAGTCAAAAATATCGTCGGCAAAGAAACAAGACTGACGCACGACTGACATGACTGTGTCTGACATATGTCCATTTTAAAATAAACCAACAATATTTTTTTCGGAGACTGGTATCTACAGCTTAACAGACCGTGACTAAGCCGTGACTAAGACATCACTGATGTGAGAATACACCATTTAAAGTTACGCAATATATGCATTGACGTAAAACCGCTAGTCAAACTTAATACTCGATTCATGCATAATAATGTTTTGTTTTTGTCAATATTAATTTTTGAAATTGTACCTATCACGATTTTAAATAAAACCAAATAAATATATATTTTTTTATTAGTGATAAAATATAAGAAAGTGCATGTGCTGTTATTGTATCCTACCAGAAAGTTAATAAAACTCCATAGCTTACGACTACACAGTTTTATTAGTACAACACTCAAGCAACCCCACAAGCCCATGGGCTTCCCTTTTAGCCCAGGTCGTGACTGACTCCCTAATAACCTATTTATGTATGATGAGTTGCCTAACAATGCAAGTCAGGTATATTATTAAATATACATGCTTAACAGCACAGTGCGCATGCCATAAAATTCCGAAACGCTTGATTCAAA
Source organism: Listronotus oregonensis (assembly GCA_019359885.1). Classification (NCBI taxonomy): domain Eukaryota; kingdom Metazoa; phylum Arthropoda; class Insecta; order Coleoptera; family Curculionidae; genus Listronotus; species Listronotus oregonensis. The sequence goes on from JAHBCN010002760.1 coordinate 85,107, forward strand.
TCGTGCCCCTTCTCGAATTAGAAATTGCTACTCTCCTCTCTTCTTTACTCTTTGACAGCATCAGCTTTTATTTTTAGAACTTCTGGATTAAAGGAAACTAAATAAATAAACTAATTACATGTTTAAATTTAATATTTATTTGGGTTAAAGACATAAACTGTTTAGCCACTTTGTAGTAGCAATACATATGTACATTAATATACACAAATTACTTTTTTTATCAAAATATAAACTTTAATTCATTGCTCAAACCTTAACAATTTTACCACTTGAAATATTCACACTTCTCCAAAAAAAGCCTTGGTTTTTTTGTAATAGCAAAAATCTCTTCTCAAAAAAAAAGGGAAATGCAACTTATATATATATATATATATATATATATATATATATATATATATATATATATATATATATATATATATATATATATATATATATATATATATATATATATA